>JARPMJ010002872.1:57500-105247 GCA_033366665.1 Phoxinus dragarum | reverse complement strand
ACACACTGATGAACACACACTGATGAACACACACTGAAGAACACACATTGATAAACACACACTGATAAACACACACTGATGAACACACACTGATAAACACACACTGATGAACACACACTGATAAACACACACTGATAAACACACACTGATGAACACACACTGAAGAACACACACTGATAAACACACACTGATGAACACACACTGATAAACACACACTGATGAACACACACTGATGAACACACACTGATAAACACACACTGATGAACACACACTGATAAACACACACTGATGAACACACACTGATAAACACACACTGATGAACACACACTGATGAACACACACTGATGAACACACACTGATGAACACACACTGATGAACACACACTGAAGAACACACATTGATAAACACACACTGATAAACACACACTGATGAACACACACTGAAGAACACACACTGATGAACACACACTGATGAACACACACTGATAAACACACACTGATGAACACACACTGAAGAACACACATTGATAAACACACACTGATGAACACACACTGATGAACACACACTGATAAACACACACTGATGAACACACACTGATGAACAACACACACTGATGAACACACACTGATGAACACACACTGATGAACACACACTGAAGAACACACACTGATAAACACACACTGAAGAACACACACTGATGAACACACACTGATGAACACACACTGATGAACACACACTGATGAACACACACTGATGAACACACACTGATGAACACACACTGATGAACACACACTGATGAACACACACTGATGAACACACACTGATGAACACACACTGATAAACACACACTGATGAACACACACTGATGAACACACACTGATAAACACACACTGATGAACACACACTGATAAACACACACTGATAAACACACACTGATGAACACACACTGATGAACACACACTGAAGAACACACACTGATGAACACACACTGATGAACAACACACACTGATGAACACACACTGATGAACACACACTGATGAACACACACTGATGAACAACACACACTGATGAACACACACTGATGAACACACACTGATGAACACACATTGATAAACACACACTGATAAACACACACTGATGAACACACACTGAAGAACACACACTGATGAACACACACTGATGAACACACACTGATGAACACACACTGATGAACACACACTGATGAACACACACTGAAGAACACACACTGATGAACACACACTGATGAACACACACTGATGAACACACACTGATAAACACACACTGATGAACAACACACTGATAAACACACACTGATGAACACACACTGATGAACACACACTGATGAACACACACTGATGAACACACACTGAAGAACACACACTGATGAACAACACACACTGATAAACACACACTGATGAACACACACTGAAGAACACACATTGATAAACACACACTGATGAACACACACTGATGAACACACACTGATGAACACACACTGATGAACACACACTGATGAACAACACACACTGATAAACACACACTGATGAACAACACACACTGATGAACACACACTGATGAACACACACTGATGAACACACACTGAAGAACACACACTGATAAACACACACTGAAGAACACACACTGATGAACACACACTGATGAACACACACTGATGAACACACACTGATGAACACACACTGATGAACACACACTGATGAACACACACTGATAAACACACACTGATGAACACACACTGATGAACACACACTGATAAACACACACTGATGAACAACACACACTGATGAACACACACTGATGAACACACACTGATGAACACACACTGATGAACACACACTGATGAACACACACTGATGAACACACACACTGATGAACACACACTGATGAACACACACTGATGAACACACACTGATGAACACACACTGATGAACACACACTGATGAACAACACACACTGATGAACACACACTGATGAACACACACTGATGAACACACACTGATGAACACACACTGATGAACACACACTGATGAACACACACTGATGAACACACACTGAAGAACACACACTGAAGAACACACACTGATGAACACACACTGATGAACACACACTGATAAACACACACTGATGAACACACACTGATGAACACACACTGAAGAACACACACTGAAGAACACACACTGATAAACACACACTGATGAACACACACTGATGAACACACACTGAAGAACACACACTGAAGAACACACACTGATGAACACACACTGATGAACACACACTGATAAACACACACTGATGAACAACACACACTGATGAACACACACTGATGAACACACACTGATGAACACACACTGATGAACACACACTGATGAACACACACTGATGAACACACACTGATAAACACACACTGATGAACAACACACACTGATAAACACACACTGATGAACAACACACACTGATGAACACACACTGATGAACACACACTGATGAACACACACTGATGAACACACACTGATGAACACACACTGAAGAACACACACTGATGAACACACACTGATGAACACACACTGATGAACACACACTGATGAACACACACCTGATGAACACACACTGATAAACACACACTGATGAACACACACTGAAGAACACACACTGATGAACACACACTGATGAACACACACTGATGAACACACACTGATGAACACACACTGATGAACACACACTGATGAACACACACTGATGAACACACACTGATGAACACACATTGATGAACACACACTGATAAACACACACTGATGAACACACACTGAAGAAACACACACTGATGAACACACACTGATGAACACACACTGATGAACACACACTGATGAACACACACTGATGAACACACATTGATGAACACACACTGATAAACACACACTGATGAACACACATTGATGAACACACACTGATGAACACACACTGATGAACACACACTGATGAACACACACTGATGAACACACACTGAAGAACACACACTGATGAACACACACTGATGAACACACACTGATGAACACACACTGATGAACACACACTGATGAACACACACTGATGAACACATGAACACACACTGATGAACACACACTGAAGAACACACATTGATGAACACACACTGATGAACACACACTGATGAACACATGAACACACACTGATGAACACACACTGATGAACACACACTGATGAACACACACTGATGAACACACACTGATGAACACACCTGAACACACACTGATGAACACACACTGATGAACACATGAACACACACTGATGAACACACACTGAAGAACACACACTGATGAACACATGAACACACACTGATGAACACACACTGAAGAACACACACTGATGAACACACACTGATGAACACACACTGATGAACACACACTGATGAACACACATTGATGAACACACACTGATGAACACACACTGATGAACACACACTGATGAACACACACTGATGAACACACACTGATGAACACACACTGAAGAACACACACTGATGAACACACACTGATGAACACACACTGATGAACACACACTGATGAACACACACTGATGAACACACACTGATGAACACATGAACACACACTGATGAACACACACTGAAGAACACACATTGATGAACACACACTGATGAACACACACTGATGAACACATGAACACACACTGATGAACACACACTGAAGAACACACACTGATGAACACACACTGATGAACACACACTGATGAACACACACTGATGAACACACACTGATGAACACACACTGATGAACACACACTGATAAACACACACTGATGAACACACACTGATGAACACATGAACACACACTGATGAACACACACTGATGAACACATGAACACACACTGATGAACACACACTGAAGAACACACACTGATGAACACACACTGATGAACACACACTGATGAACACACACTGATGAACACACACTGATGAACACACACTGATAAACACACACTGATGAACACACACTGATAAACACACACTGATAAACACACACTGATGAACACACACTGATGAACACACACTGATGAACACACACTGATAAACACACACTGATAAACACACACTGATGAACACACACTGATGAACACACACTGATGAACACACACTGATGAACACACACTGTGACAGCAGGGTTTCTGAAAGCAACGACTCACTCGTGGCCGTCAGACCTGGGTGATTTATCCCACTTATACCGCAGTTGCCACACACACACACACACACACACACACACACACACACACACACACACACACACTTATATAATGTTCATATTAAAACTATTTTCACATTGAACTTTATGCCACTGTTTAAGCATCCTGATTAGAAACAAATATCTGTCAACCAATCAAAAACGAGAATTCACTCTAAGAAAACTTCATTGTTGACCGAAGTCCTGTTCGTCTCTATTGTCTCTGGATTATCAACTATTCTTTCTCTCTGTCCCTGGTGGAACAAAATATGCCAAGTTTACTTGCAGCCAGACATTAGTATACTTGCAGCCAGACATCAGTATACTTGCAGCCAGACATTAGTATACTTGCAGCCAGACATCAGTATACTTGCAGCCAGACATTAGTTTACTTGCAGCCAGACATTAGTATACTTGCAGCCAGACATCAGTATACTTGCAGCCAGACATTAGTATACTTGCAGCCAGACATTAGTTTACTTGCAGCCAGACATTAGTATACTTGCAGCCAGACATTAGTATACTTGCAGCCAGACATTAGTTTACTTGCAGCCAGACATTAGTTTACTTGCAGCCAGACATCAGTATACTTGCAGCCAGACATCAGTATACTTGCAGCCAGACATTAGTATACTTGCAGCCAGACATTAGTTTACTTGCAGCCAGACATTAGTTTACTTGCAGCCAGACATCAGTATACTTGCAGCCAGACATCAGTATACTTGCAGCCCAGACATTAGTATACTTGCAGCCAGACATTAGTTTACTTGCAGCCAGACATTAGTTTAGTTGCAGCCAGACATTAGTATACTTGCAGCCAGACATCAGTATACTTGCAGCCAGACATCAGTATACTTGCAGCCAGACATTAGTTTACTTGCAGCCAGACATTAGTTTACTTGCAGCCAGACATTAGTTTACTTGCAGCCAGACATTAGTTTACTTGCAGCCAGACATTAGTTTACTTGCAGCCAGACATTAGTATACTTGCAGCCAGACATTAGTATACTTGCAGCCAGACATTAGTTTACTTGCAGCCAGACATTAGTTTACTTGCAGCCAGACATTAGTATACTTGCAGTCAGACATTAGTATACTTGCAGCCAGACATTAGTTTACTTGCAGCCAGACATTAGTATACTTGCAGCCAGACATTAGTTTACTTGCAGCCAGACATTAGTATACTTGCAGCCAGACATTAGTATACTTGCAGCCAGACATTAGTTTACTTGCAGCCAGACATTAGTATACTTGCAGCCAGACATTAGTATACTTGCAGTCAGACATTAGTATACTTGCAGCCAGACATTAGTTTACTTGCAGCCAGACATTAGTATACTTGCAGCCAGACATTAGTTTACTTGCAGCCAGACATTAGTTTACTTGCAGCCAGACATTAGTTTACTTGCAGCCAGACATTAGTATACTTGCAGCCAGACATTAGTTTACTTGCAGCCAGACATTAGTTTACTTGCAGCCAGACATTAGTATACTTGCAGCCAGACATTAGTTTACTTGCAGCCAGACATTAGTTTACTTGCAGCCAGACATTAGTATACTTGCAGCCAGACATTAGTTTACTTGCAGCCAGACATTAGTTTACTTGCAGCCAGACATTAGTATACTTGCAGCCAGACATTAGTTTACTTGCAGCCAGACATTAGTTTACTTGCAGCCAGACATCAGTATACTTGCAGCCAGACATTAGTTTACTTGCAGCCAGACATTAGTTTACTTGCAGCCAGACATTAGTTTACTTGCAGCCAGACATCAGTATACTTGCAGCCAGACATTAGTTTACTTGCAGCCAGACATTAGTATACTTGCAGCCAGACATTAGTATACTTGCTGCCAGACATTAGTTTACTTGCAGCCAGACATTAGTTTACTTGCAGCCAGACATTAGTTTACTTGCAGCCAGACATTAGTATACTTGCAGCCAGACATTAGTTTACTTGCAGCCAGACATTAGTTTACTTGCAGCCAGACATTAGTATACTTGCAGCCAGACATTAGTATACTTGCAGCCAGACATTAGTTTACTTGCAGCCAGACATTAGTTTACTTGCAGCCAGACATTAGTATACTTGCAGCCAGACATTAGTATACTTGCAGCCAGACATTAGTATACTTGCAGCCAGACATTAGTTTACTTGCAGCCAGACATTAGTTTACTTGCAGCCAGACATCAGTATACTTGCAGCCAGACATTAGTTTACTTGCAGCCAGACATTAGTATACTTGCAGCCAGACATTAGTTTACTTGCAGCCAGACATTAGTATACTTGCAGCCAGACATTAGTTTACTTGCAGCCAGACATTAGTATACTTGCAGCCAGACATTAGTATACTTGCAGCCAGATATTAGTATACTTGCAGCCAGACATTAGTTTACTTGCAGCCAGACATTAGTTTACTTGCAGCCAGACATTAGTTTACTTGCAGCCAGACATTAGTTTACTTGCAGCCAGACATCAGTATACTTGCAGCCAGACATTAGTATACTTGCAGCCAGACATTAGTTTACTTGCAGCCAGGACATCAGTATACTTGCAGCCAGACATTAGTTTACTTGCAGCCAGACATTAGTATACTTGCAGCCAGACATTAGTTTACTTGCAGCCAGACATCAGTATACTTGCAGCCAGACATTAGTATACTTGCAGCCAGACATTAGTTTACTTGCAGCCAGACATTAGTATACTTGCAGCCAGACATTAGTTTACTTGCAGCCAGACATTAGTATACTTGCAGCCAGACATTAGTTTACTTGCAGCCAGACATCAGTATACTTGCAGCCAGACATTAGTTTACTTGCAGCCAGACATTAGTTTACTTGCAGCCAGACATTAGTTTACTTGCAGCCAGACATTAGTATACTTGCAGCCAGACATTAGTTTTACTTGCAGCCAGACATCAGTATACTTGCAGCCAGACATTAGTTTACTTGCAGCCAGACATTAGTTTACTTGCAGCCAGACATTAGTTTACTTGCAGCCAGACATTAGTTTACTTGCAGCCAGACATTAGTTTACTTGCAGCCAGACATTAGTTTACTTGCAGCCAGACATCAGTATACTTGCAGCCAGACATTAGTATACTTGCAGCCAGACATTAGTTTACTTGCAGTCAGACATTAGTTTACTTTCAGCCAGACATTAGTTTACTTGCAGCCAGACATCAGTATACTTGCAGCCAGACATTAGTATACTTGCAGCCAGACATTAGTTTACTTGCAGTCAGACATTAGTATACTTGCAGCCAGACATTAGTTTACTTGCAGCCAGACATTAGTTTACTTGCAGCCAGACATTAGTTTACTTGCAGCCAGACATTAGTTTACTTGCAGCCAGACATTAGTTTACTTGCAGCCAGACATTAGTTTACTTGCAGCCAGACATCAGTATACTTGCAGCCAGACATCAGTATACTTGCAGCCAGACATTAGTTTACTTGCAGCCCAGACATCAGTATTCTTGCAGCCAGACATTAGTATACTTGCAGCCAGACATCAGTATACTTGCAGCCAGACATTAGTTTACTTGCAGCCAGACATTAGTTTACTTGCAGTCAGACATTAGTATACTTGCAGCCAGACATTAGTATACTTGCAGCCAGACATTAGTTTACTTGCAGCCAGACATTAGTTTACTTGCAGTCAGACATTAGTTTACTTGCAGCCAGACATTAGTTTACTTGCAGTCAGACATTAGTATACTTGCAGCCAGACATTAGTATACTTGCAGCCAGACATTAGTTTACTTGCAGCCAGACATTAGTTTACTTGCAGCCAGACATTAGTTTACTTGCAGTCAGACATTAGTATACTTGCAGCCAGACATTAGTATACTTGCAGCCAGACATTAGTTTACTTGCAGCCAGACATTAGTATACTTGCAGCCAGACATTAGTTTACTTGCAGCCAGACATTAGTATACTTGCAGCCAGACATTAGTTTACTTGCAGCCAGACATTAGTTTACTTGCAGCCAGACATTAGTATACTTGCAGCCAGACATTAGTATACTTGCAGCCAGACATTAGTATACTTGCAGCCAGACATTAGTTTACTTGCAGCCAGACATTAGTTTACTTGCAGCCAGACATTAGTTTACTTGCAGCCAGACATTAGTATACTTGCAGCCAGACATTAGTTTACTTGCAGCCAGACATTAGTTTACTTGCAGCCAGACATTAGTTTACTTGCAGTCAGACATTAGTATACTTGCAGCCAGACATTAGTTTACTTGCAGCCAGACATTAGTTTACTTGCAGCCAGACATTAGTTTACTTGCAGCCAGACATTAGTATACTTGCAGCCTGACATTAGTATACTTGCAAGCCAGACATTAGTTTACTTGCAGCCAGACATTAGTATACTTGCAGCCAGACATTAGTTTACTTGCAGCCAGACATTAGTTTACTTGCAGCCAGACATTAGTTTACTTACAGCCAGACATCAGTATACTTGCAGCCAGACATTAGTTTACTTGCAGCCAGACATCAGTATACTTGCAGCCAGACATTAGTTTACTTGCAGCCAGACATCAGTATACTTGCAGCCAGACATTAGTTTACTTGCAGCCAGACATCAGTATACTTGCAGCCAGACATTAGTTTACTTGCAGCCAGACATCAGTATACTTGCAGCCAGACATTAGTTTACTTGCAGCCAGACATCAGTATACTTGCAGCCAGACATTAGTTTACTTGCAGCCAGACATTAGTTTACTTGCAGCCAGACATTAGTTTACTTACAGCCAGACATCAGTATACTTGCAGCCAGACATTAGTTTACTTACAGCCAGACATCAGTATACTTGCAGCCAGACATTAGTTTACTTGCAGCCAGACATCAGTATACTTGCAGCCAGACATTAGTTTACTTGCAGCCAGACATCAGTATACTTGCAGCCAGACATTAGTTTACTTGCAGCCAGACATTAGTTTACTTGCAGCCAGACATTAGTATACTTGCAGCCAGACATTAGTATACTTGCAGCCAGACATTAGTTTACTTGCAGCCAGACATTAGTATACTTGCAGCCAGACATTAGTTTACTTGCAGCCAGACATTAGTTTACTTGCAGCCAGACATTAGTTTACTTACAGCCAGACATCAGTATACTTGCAGCCAGACATTAGTTTACTTACAGCCAGACATCAGTATACTTGCAGCCAGACATTAGTTTACTTGCAGCCAGACATTAGTTTACTTGCAGCCAGACATTAGTATACTTGCAGCCAGACATTAGTATACTTGCAGCCAGACATTAGTATACTTGCAGCCAGACATTAGTTTACTTGCAGCCAGACATTAGTTTACTTGCAGCCAGACATTAGTTTACTTGCAGCCAGACATTAGTTTACTTGCAGCCAGACATTAGTATACTTGCAGCCAGACATTAGTATACTTGCAGCCAGACATTAGTTTACTTGCAGCCAGACATTAGTATACTTGCAGCCAGACATTAGTTTACTTGCAGCCAGACATTAGTTTACTTGCAGCCAGACATTAGTTTACTTCAAGAGTGTTAATGATTAGTTAACTCCAAGTGTGCTATTTTGAAACAACTAATTTTGCACTAAGTATATTTTAGTTGTAATTACATTGTAGGAAAGCATAACTTTAAGTGTATTTAGAAGTGTATTTACATCTCTGTGATGTATACTGATCCAAGCTCTTATGATGGAGATATTCAGTGGAGTGTGAGATAAAGCACTCGTTCAGCTCTGGGAATCACTGGGTCGTGAGTGAAATGTGAAACACACTAAATATCTTCACTATGTGAGGAAGTATCATGTTGTAAGGCTGTAAGGTTATTTGTAATGCACATCTTAAAGGTGATTTACAAACAATCTTGTCAAAATGGAGATAATTCCATAAAAAAAAAATATTTAGACCTAATAAGCTTTTTGGTAATTTTTGACCGATTTGAATGATTAAAATTTTTATATATATATATATATGTATATATATACACATAGATATTCCAAACTCAAATTGTTAAAATAATCTCTATGAGTGATCCTTTTCTGAAAAGTTTAGGAGGGTCAAAAATGATGTCTCTAATGACACAAAAGGTCTTCTAGGTCTGTAAGCTACTGCGGTTAGTCCGGGGAAGAACACTTCTGTGGAAGAGCTCCTGACATCTGTTCTGCGTTTCTTCTGGATCTGGCCGGAGACGTTCCTGGCCACGAGAGCCCTGCATGTGCTGAACGCCTGAACACTTCCCTCACTCTGCTCACGCTTCTGGTGCTGATATCATCAGTGATTTGGGGCGGCTACTATACATTAGAATAGACTCAAAAGAGTGCTTAAGTCTGCAGTACATCTATAAAAATGTACAGCTTTCATCACAAATATTGTTTTGGATTGCAAGTATTATTTGAGTACAGAGACTCAACTGAATCTCTTTGAGACTCGAGTGAATCTGTTTCAGAATATGCCGGAAGTTTCCTGCAAGACATGGGCATATAAAGCCAAGTTACTCCCTCTGCTTTACACAGCTACATCTACAGGAATAATGCGTAAATCACACTATTCATTAGTCGTCACAATATCGAATCACTTGATTCAGTGAAATGGTCTCTTATAGTGAAATGGTGAGATGATTTTCAACGGCTCTTGACACGGCACTCGTCGAGCTGCGGGTCATGGCGCGCTTGACTCGTGTCTTCATGTTGTAGGTGTTTAATGACAGCTCTCGAGGAACAGTGGAACCTCTGAGCTCTATATCACACGCAATATAGCTTTTGATTGCTTCTGTAATCTGACTCATTTTGTGGAATTACATGAGACTAAATTGTCATGACACTTTGATGCATTTCATAAAAAGAAAGACAAAAGCCAGATGTGTGGTTTTCTGTGAGGTTTGTTTCAGGAGAAACTACTTGGTTTGTGTAGTCTTTGTGTAACAGTTCTGATAAAAATGATTCTGTGGTGAAGGAAATGCTACGGAAAAAAACAAATGTAATTTCTACACGAAAAAAGTTCGTTCAGGCGTTAGTACTCAATTCAAGCTTGTAGAAATTAAAGAGTAAAAATATCAACGATATAAAATGAAGTGAAACCTACTCAACTTTTCTAATACTGGTGTTCCCATCATGCACTGGGACGTTAATAAGTAATAATGTTGATTCTGTTCTCCAGCTGTATTTACACCGTTTATCACTGCTTTTGCTGGTTTGGTATTGAGTATCAAGTGTTGAGTCTCTGTGCCATGTTACTTCTAGAGACAGTATTGTAGATTCTAAAAATCATGCTTCCCCCATAATTGTTGAATCACGGAAGCTACACCTGATATCTTGCCAAGAGATTTATTATTTGAACATGTGTCATGTGTCAGACAGAGAGAAACTCAGGCATATAAGAATAAACTACATGAGAGAAGGTCTTTATTCTAGATTTCTCCATTCCCCATTATTCTATCTTCTCACCCCATCATGCTAGATGTAAATGGTTCCTGGGTTTCTCCTTCCTTACCCCATAATCTCTATGTTTCCTCCTTCCTCTCACCCCCTCATCATGCCTTAATGTTTCTCTGAGTTGGTACAGTACGATCTAGCTTATATACATCACAGAGAGACTTGCAACTTCCTTGTAAGGTAGAAAAACATATTGCTTATGTTTAAAGATGGAATGTCTACCTAATGCACATGGTCAATCCACTATCCACATTAAGAAACTGTTCCTTCAGTGTATACATTAGTGGTGTAGACATTAGTGTTATACAAATTGTACATTTGCATCAGTTGAAACATTCATTCTCCTGGCAAAGAACATACGAACTGTACACATTTGAAGTATCATCATTTTAACATCTCTGCTAAGTGAACATTGCATACCTCTAAGCAAAATATAACTTTACCATAACTCTACTAGCTCTCTGCTCAGCACACATGCACAAACATAGTCTGACTTCACAAAATACATTATGAAATTATAAAGAAAATTAATAAAGAAAAATAATACTAAAAAATAACGTTAAACAGTCAATTTTTCAGTCTTCAGTATGGAATAAATACAATATCTATTCTCTATTTACTTAGATGTTTTAAAAGTGTGGTTTAATTCAGTTATATTGTTTGAGCAAAAACTTAATTTTGTTAAATGTACTTAACTTCGTTATGTTGATGTTACTTAATTCTATATGTGAAATTAAACATAAATACGTAATATTTACTTAATTACTTCATTAAATGTTATAGTGTCAATTAAATGTCAAATGAATGTTTAGTTCAATAGTAAGTAGATTTCACTGGATAAGTTGTACAGAGCAGTAGTTAGTGAATGTGTGAATGTGCAAATTGTTACGAGGATTTTATCAAGTAAATCCTACAAGTATTAGTCTCAGTGAGTAATGCCCTGAGGAGGCAAAGCACATAACTAAACATTTTGTGAAAATTGATCCTGAAATCGGTTCTCTTAGTCTATCTTCTGTTCTGACCGGTTTGGCTCGACTATGTTCAGATATAGAGATTTAGAGTGTGAAAACTGTTCCTGCTCATTTTATAAAGTGTTTTTATTACTGGTTTGTCCTGTCACTGAGACAGCATTATTCATAGTCCCAGATCATAGATAGCGACTTCCAGCACAGACGTAAAGCTCAAGCCACTGACCGCATCAGGAGACAGTACAGGCTGGTTAGCAGGTTGGGTAAATTGAATCATGTAAATGGGATACATCAATAAATAGCATGGACTGAGCACTAAAGCTTACTGAGTCACCCGCTGGCGTTCTGCCAGTAATCAGAAGATAAGGCATATTCTTTTGGCAGAGTAATACAATTACTGGAGGACAGGACAGGACGAGAATAGAAGCTCTTCAGTTTAGATCAGTGGTGGGAGATGAAGCGCTGGAGCGCAGGAACATCATGAAGCCACACGCCACTCACTACATCTGCATTACAGCACCAGCAGGACCGCTCTCCTGAGAACACACACACACATCTCACAGCAGGACCGCTCTCCTGAGAACACACACACACACATCTCACAGCAGGACTGCTCTCCTGAGAACACACACACACACACACACACACGCCACTCACTACATCTGCATTACAGCAACAGCAGGACCGCTCTCCTGAGAACACACACACACACACACACACACACACGCCACTCACTACATCTGCATTACAGCAACAGCAGAACCGCTCTCCTGAGAACACACACACCTCACAGCAGGACCGCTCTCCTGAGAACACACACATCTCACAGCAGGACCGCTCTCCTGAGAACACACACACCTCACAGCAGAACCGCTCTCCTGAGAACACACACACCTCACAGCAGAACCGCTCTCCTGAGAACACACACACCTCACAGCAGAACCGCTCTCCTGAGAACACACACACCTCACAGCAGAACCGCTCTCCTGAGAACACACACACCTCACAGCAGAACCTCTCTCCTGAGAACACACACACCTCACAGCAGAACCGCTCTCCTGAGAACACACACACCTCACAGCAGAACCGCTCTCCTACACACACACCTCACAGCAGAACCGCTCTCCTGAGAACACACACACCTCACAGCAGGACCGCTCTCCTGAGAACACACACACACACACGCCACTCACTACATCTGCATTACAGCAACAGCAGAACCGCTCTCCTGAGAACACACACACCTCACAGCAGGACCGCTCTCCTGAGAACACACACATCTCACAGCAGGACCGCTCTCCTGAGAACACACACACACACACACACACATCTCACAGCAGGACCGCTCTCCTGAGAACACACACACCTCACAGCAGAACCGCTCTCCTGAGAACACACACACCTCACAGCAGAACCGCTCTCCTGAGAACACACACACCTCACAGCAGAACCGCTCTCCTGAGAACACACACACCTCACAGCAGAACCGCTCTCCTACACACACACCTCACAGCAGAACCACTCTCCTGAGAACACACACACACACCTCACAGCAGAACCGCTCTCCTGAGAACACACACACCTCACAGCAGAACCGCTCTCCTGAGAACACACACACCTCACAGCAGAACCGCTCTCCTGAGAACACACACACCTCACAGCAGAACCGCTCTCCTGAGAACACACACACATCTCACAGCAGAACTGCTCTCCTGAGAACACACACACCTCACAGCAGAACCGCTCTCCTACACACACACCTCACAGCAGAACCGCTCTCCTGAGAACACACACACCTCACAGCAGAACCGCTCTCCTGAGAACACACACACCTCACAGCAGAACCGCTCTCCTGAGAACACACACACCTCACAGCAGAACCGCTCTCCTGAGAACACACACACCTCACAGCAGAACCGCTCTCCTGAGAACACACACACCTCACAGCAGAACCGCTCTCCTGAGAACACACACATCTCACAGCAGGACCGCTCTCCTGAGAACACACACATCTCACAGCAGGACCGCTCTCCTGAGAACACACACACCTCACAGCAGAACTGCTCTCCTGAGAACACACACACCTCACAGCAGAACTGCTCTCCTGAGAACACACACACCTCACAGCAGAACCGCTCTCCTGAGAACACACACACCTCACAGCAGAACCGCTCTCCTGAGAACACACACACACATCTCACAGCAGAACCGCTCTCCTGAGAACACACACACACAGAGAGACTGTACATTACCAACACACACATCTCACAGCAGGACCGCTCTCCTGAGAACACACACACCTCACAGCAGAACCGCTCTCCTGAGAACACACACACCTCACAGCAGAACCGCTCTCCTACACACACACCTCACAGCAGAACCGCTCTCCTGAGAACACACACACCTCACAGCAGAACCGCTCTCCTGAGAACACACACACACACACACATCTCACAGCAGAACCGCTCTCCTGAGAACACACACATCTCACAGCAGGACCGCTCTCCTGAGAACACACACACACACACACATCTCACAGCAGAACCGCTCTCCTGAGAACACACACATCTCACAGCAGGACCGCTCTCCTGAGAACACACACACCTCACAGCAGAACCGCTCTCCTGAGAACACACACACATCTCACAGCAGAACTGCTCTCCTGAGAACACACACACCTCACAGCAGAACCGCTCTCCTACACACACACCTCACAGCAGAACCGCTCTCCTGAGAACACACACACCTCACAGCAGAACCGCTCTCCTGAGAACACACACACCTCACAGCAGAACCGCTCTCCTGAGAACACACACATCTCACAGCAGGACCGCTCTCCTGAGAACACACACATCTCACAGCAGGACCGCTCTCCTGAGAACACACACACCTCACAGCAGAACCGCTCTCCTGAGAACACACACACCTCACAGCAGAACCGCTCTCCTACACACACACCTCACAGCAGAACCGCTCTCCTGAGAACACACACACCTCACAGCAGAACCGCTCTCCTGAGAACACACACACACACACACACCTCACAGCAGAACCGCTCTCCTACACACACACCTCACAGCAGAACCGCTCTCCTGAGAACACACACACCTCACAGCAGAACCGCTCTCCTGAGAACACACACACACACACATCTCACAGCAGAACCGCTCTCCTGAGAACACACACACCTCACAGCAGAACCGCTCTCCTGAGAACACACACACACACACACACACATCTCACAGCAGGACCGCTCTCCTGAGAACACACACATCTCACAGCAGAACCGCTCTCCTGAGAACACACACACCTCACAGCAGAACCGCTCTCCTGAGAACACACACACCTCACAGCAGAACCGCTCTCCTGAGAACACACACACCTCACAGCAGAACCGCTCTCCTGAGAACACACACACCTCACAGCAGAACCGCTCTCCTGAGAACACACACACCTCACAGCAGAACCGCTCTCCTGAGAACACACACACCTCACAGCAGAACCGCTCTCCTGAGAACACACACACACATCTCACAGCAGAACCGCTCTCCTGAGAACACACACACACATCTCACAGCAGAACCGCTCTCCTGAGAACACACACACCTCACAGCAGAACCGCTCTCCTGAGAACACACACACACACACACACGGAGAGACTGTACATTACCAACACACACATCTCACAGCAGGACCGCTCTCCTGAGAACACACACACACACACACACACACACACGGAGAGACTGTACATTACCAACACACACATCTCACAGCAGAACCGCTCTCCTGAGAACACACACACACCACACACACACACACGGAGAGACGCACGACTACACACTGTACATTACCAACACACACACGGAGAGACACACGACTACACACTGTACATTACCAACACACATCACACACACGGAGAGACACACGACTACACACTGTACATTACCAACACACACACGGAGAGACACACGACTACACACTGTACATTACCAACACACACACGGAGAGACGCACGACTACACACTGTACATTACCAACACACACACGGAGAGACGCACGACTACACACTGTACATTACCAACACACACACGGAGAGACGCACGACTACACACTGTACATTACCATCACACACACGGAGAGACGCACGACTACACACTGTACATTACCAACACACACACGGAGAGACACACGACTACACACTGTACATTACCAACACACATCACACACACGGAGAGACACACGACTACACACTGTACATTACCAACACACACACAGAGAGACGCACGACTACACACTGTACATTACCAACACACACACGGAGAGACACACGACTACACACTGTACATTACCAACACACACACGGAGAGACACACGACTACACACTGTACATTACCAACACACACACGGAGAGACGCACGACTACACACTGTACATTACCAACACACACACGGAGAGACGCACGACTACACACTGTACATTACCAACACACACACGGAGAGACACACGACTACACACTGTACATTACCAACACACACACGGAGAGACACACGACTACACACTGTACATTACCAACACACACACGGAGAGACACACGACTACACACTGTACATTACCAACACACACACGGAGAGACACACGACTACACACTGTACATTACCAACACACACACGGAGAGACGCACGACTACACACTGTACATTACCAACACACACACGGAGAGACGCACGACTACACACTGTACATTACCAACACACACACGGAGAGACGCACGACTACACACTGTACATTACCAACACACACACGGAGAGACACACGACTACACACTGTACATTACCAACACACACACGGAGAGACACACGACTACACACTGTACATTACCAACACACACACGGAGAGACACACGACTACACACTGTACATTACCAACACACACACGGAGAGACACACGACTACACACTGTACATTACCAACACACACACGGACAGACACACGACTACACACTGTACATTACCAACACACACACGGAGAGACACACGACTACACACTGTACATTACCAACACACACACGGAGAGACACACGACTACACACTGTACATTACCAACACACACACGGAGAGACACACGACTACACACTGTACATTACCAACACACACACGGAGAGACACATGACTACACACTGTACATTACCAACACACACACGGAGAGACACACGACTACACACTGTACATTACCAACACACACACGGAGAGACACACGACTACACACTGTACATTACCAACACACACACACGGAGAGACACACGACTACACACTGTACATTACCAACACACACACGGAGAGACACACAACTACACACTGTACATTACCAACACACACACGGAGAGACACACGACTACACACTGTACATTACCAACACACACACGGAGAGACACACGACTACACACTGTACATTACCAACACACACACGGAGAGACACACGACTACACACTGTACATTACCAACACACACACGGAGAGACACACGACTACACACTGTACATTACCAACACACACACGGAGAGACACCGACTACACACTGTACATTACCAACACACACACGGAGAGACGCACGACTACACACTGTACATTACCAACACACACACGGAGAGACGCACGACTACACACTGTACATTACCAACACACACACGGAGAGACACACGACTACACACTGTACATTACCAACACACACACGGAGAGACACACGACTACACACTGTACATTACCAACACACACACGGAGAGACACACGACTACACACTGTACATTACCAACACACACACGGAGAGACACACGACTACACACTGTACATTACCAACACACACACGGACAGACGCACGACTACACACTGTACATTACCAACACACACACGGAGAGACGCACGACTACACACTGTACATTACCAACACACACACGGAGAGACACACGACTACACACTGTACATTACCAACACACACACGGAGAGACACACGACTACACACTGTACATTACCAACACACACACGGAGAGACACACGCGACTACACACTGTACATTACCAACACACACACGGAGAGACACACGACTACACACTGTACATTACCAACACACACACGGAGAGACACACGACTACACACTGTACATTACCAACACACACACGGAGAGACACACGACTACACACTGTGCCCAGCTCCACAAATACAACAGAAATGAAGTGAAATCCCGGATAAATAGAATGAGATCCCACAATATATGTTAGGATATAATGTACAAATGTATTTTTTGTGTGTTGAACACAACTTTGCCTGGCATTCGTTTGAGGATCAGCACATGTCTCTGAAGCATTGGCGTTTGCACTGCGCGCTACGGCTCGGCTCGGCTCGGCTGTTGGGTTTCCACTGTGCACAGGACCTGGGGCCTCATTTATAAAACTGTGCGTAGGAACCTTACTAAAAGTGTACGTACGCACAAAAAGCCAAAAATGGCGTACGCAAAAAAAAATATCAGATTTATAAAACCGTGCGTACGCACACCTGCACGCAATTTTCACTTTATAAATCACAGCCTAACTGATCATTTGCGCACGCAAAAAAAAATCATTTACCGCCCTTTCTCCGCCCACATTCAACCATATATAGACAATGCAAATTACCTCATTAGCCATGCATATATTAAAGGAGCAAGGAAATTTGTTTTTTAAAACATAATGAGTGATAGGCCTACATCCATTTAAGAATGGAAGTGAAAGGAATTAAATTTACGTACTTCAGCATATAGTTCCTTTTATGTCTTTAAACTAAACATGGATGTATGTATCTTTAGGACCCATAATGGTGATTTAATGTTATTAAGTTGGCTTGAGAAAGCCAACTTACTCAAATCCTATGTAAACTTATTAAGTTGGCTTTTCCAAGCCAACTTACTGAAATTTATTTAAACTTTTTATTATTATTCTTCTTACTAAAAATGTACAACTCTAACTCCTCCTAGAGCTTTAATTCTACAAACTCCAAACTCGGGTCAGACCTTCAGACTGTTCTGACTTGGTGTGCCATATCTTTTCAAACTGATTTGACTTTCAGTTTTCTTAAAAATTAATATTAAAAATCATAAAAATCCCATAGACTTACATTGCAGAGTGCTCAAATTGAGCCAAGACTACGGTGGGCCATTAGTGTACAAGCCAAAAACTCAAAACTAAACTCCCTGAAGCCCTAGATTCAATTAAACTACCATTCTAAATCTATCTATCTATCAAACTTTAACCTACTTTAAACATCAAACTACTTTAAACTTCTTCAAACTCTCTGGTCCGGCTTTCTCAAGCCAACTTAAAGTTTGTCTCAACAAGTTTGTAGTTTTTAGTTTGTATTTTTTGTTGTAACCGGGACCTATGAGTAAAGTAAAGTAAGTAAGTAATCTTTATTTCTATAGCACTTTTCACAGACAAAAGAGTCACAAAGTGCTTCACAGAATTAAAATATACACATAACAGATATACACATAACATACAAATATACATAAGTACACCAAAAATACAAAACTATATTGCTAGCTAAATGCTTGTCTAAAAAGATGTGTCTTAAGGAGTTTTTTAAAAGTTTCCACAGAGTCCAAAGCTCTCAAAGCTAATGGAAGAGAGTTCCAGAGCCTTGGAGCCACCACACAGAAAGCTCGATCACCTCTTGTTTTAAAACGTGTTCTAGGAACAGTTAAAAGGTCTTGGCCAGTAGACCTCAAAGAGCGACCAGAGGAGTATACATGTAGTATTTCCTGGATATAAGAGGGCGCTTGATCATGCAAGGCTCTGTAAGTAATGGTTAAAATTTTAAACTGAACTCTAAAACTAATTGGAAGCCAATGCAGAGCCTTAAGTATAGGTGTAATATGTGATCTCCTGTTGGTCTTATTCAAAAGTCTTGCAGCCGCATTCTGCACCACTTGCAATTTGTCCATGGAGGATTTGTTTAAACAAGTGTACAGTACATTGCTATAGTCAAGACGAGAAGAAATAAAAGCATGAACAAGCATCTCCATCTCTTTTTTAGAAACCACAGATCTAATCTTAGCAATGTTCCTGAGATGGAAAAAACACGAACGAACCACAGATTTAACATGACTGCTAAAACACATAGATTTATCAAAAATGACACCCAGATTTCGCATAACATTACAGTCCGAGGATGATAAAGGCCCCAATGGCCTGCCTAATCCTAGGTGTAATGTTGTCTGGGGCAAAAATCAGCACCTCAGTTTTGTCTGGATTTAGTTGCAGAAAGTTGTCTGCCAGCCAATTATTAGCAATGAGCAACTTGTAAATATTGTAAATATTGAAATATGTCAAACTTAATTTTGCCATTTTGCAAAGGGTTAATTCCCTTTATCCGCAGTCAATTCCTCAACTCACCATCAGTGTCGCCAAACTGCTTTGTCTTCAAAATGTGCGTACGCATGGGTCAGAGTTTGCGCGGAGGTGCGCATTTTTTCACGTCAAGTTTTTCTTTATAAATTCCACCTTTTGCGCAGGAACTGGCGTACGCATGTTTTCAGCCCCGTTTTGTGCGTACGCAAGCTTTATAAATGAGGCCCCTGGTCCCGGCCACTTTTATTCAGTACCACCTTCCACGCCAGCCGTGGCGATACTAAACTGTGACGTGTAAACCCCGCTGATCACTGATTGGTCAGAGAGAATCGTCACTACCAGCGTCATTGGGTTTTCGACAAGACACCAAACCTGCTAGATAGTGAGCAACAGCCACCACAGTATCATTTGTTCATACAACATTTTTAAACGACTTGCTTTTAAACGACCGTCGCACGCAACTTGAAAAAGGAAATGTAGGCGCTACTATAATCAGTCTATAATCACACCCACTTTGAAGCGGGACTAAACTGCAGCGGAAGAGCAAACCGAGCCAAATGGCGCTTTTCCACTGCATGGTACGGCTCGGTTCGGCTCGGTACGGTTCGTCTCGGCGCGGAACGGTTCGGCTCGCTTCGCTTTTCCACCGCGTGGTACGACTCGACTCGGTACGGCACGGTTCGGTTCGCTTTAGATCGGTTGCTTTTCCACTGCAGTTAGTACCGCTTCAAAGTGGGTGGGACTGATCGTTCATAGTTGTCGCCTCTAATTTGTCCCTACACTGTTTGTAGGTCCGGCGGCAATCAACGAGAGGAACATCTGCACCTCGTCCACTGACCACGATTCAGCCATTTCTTTTTTGATTTTTTTTAAACTTATTTTGTCAAGTAAATACTCTAAAAACAGGTGCTACTGCGTTGGCTGTTGTCTGGCTATTTAAATCTAGCGGGTTTAGTGTCTCGTGTCGCAAATACAATGACGCTGAAGTGACGATTCTGTCTGACCAATCAGTGATCTGCAGTGTTTTCACGTCACGTTTAGTATCGGTACGGTACGCTTGGAACCTCAACAGAGGTGGTACCATTTAAAGCGAGCCCGAAGCGAGCCGTACCGTACCGTACCATGCAGTGGAAATGCGCCATAAGTGAGCCGTACCGAACCGAGCCGTACCGTACCATGCAATGGAAAAGCGCCAAAGCGTGCCGTGCCGTACCGAACCGTGCCGTACCATGCAGTGGAAAAGCGCCAAAAGTAAAGCGAGCCGAGTCGTGCCACGCAGTGAAACTCAGCCAATCAGATAATGGCCACACTGCACTGACCAATCACAGCACATTCCAGCTTCATCCAATCACATTGAGCTTTACAATCAGGATGTGAACAGAGCCACAATTCACCAAACTCGCATGTTATCCAGGCTGAGGCGCTTTCGCTCTCTCGTAATAACGCGTCCGTGCATGTGCTTGTGTTGTCTCGTCATCTAGCCCCGCCCTCCTTGTTATCCTGGTTTTGTCATTATTGCTTTACCTGTGTCACCTGTTGTGTTATCATTAGTCTCTCTATTTAATCCCCTTGTGTTTGCTGTCCTGTGTCGGTTCATTGTCAAACACTTGTCAAACTCTGTCCATCGTTGCTTGTCTATCTTTATGATATATCTCTGTGAGTAATTTGTCTGGAATCCTGTTAAACGTATTGTGAGAATTGTTTTGCTGTTACTGTCTAGTCATCGTCATCGTCGAGTCTTAGTCAAGGTTAATTACCTTTTGTCTTGTTTTGCCCCCTCGTGGGTTTTGTTTTCTCTGTTTTGTCAACAATAATTTGTGTTTGAGCATTCAGTCTGCTTTTGGGTTCATCTACCTTCATCCACATAACAATGTTATGAAAACTTAAAAAGAAACATTCTAATGTTGCATATAAGTGATAACAGAAAGCATAAACACAATGTTTCCAAATCAATAAACATAATAATAAGTCATTACAAGTATGTATGAGCTGTTCATGATGGGATTGTTGTGTTGAAGTGTTGTGAGTTGTTCGTGATGGGAGTGTTGTGTTGAAGTGTTGTGAGCTGTTCATGATGGGAGTGTTGTGTTGAAGTGTTGTGAGATGTTCATGATGGGAGTGTTGTGTTGAAGTGTTGTGAGCTGTTCATGATGGGAATGTTGTGTTGAAGTGGTGTGAGATGTTCATGATGGGAATGTTGTGTTGAAGTGTTGTGAGATGTTCATGATGGGAGTGTTGTGTTGAAGTGTTGTGAGTTGTTCATGATGGGATTGTTGTGTTGAAGTGTTGTGAGATGTTCATGATGGGAGTGTTGTGTTGAAGTGTTGTGAGTTGTTCATGATGGGAATGTTGTGTTGAAGTGTTGTGAGTTGTTCATGATGGGATTGTTGTGTTGAAGTGTTGTGAGTTGTTCATGATGGGAATGTTGTGTTGAAGTGTTGTGAGTTGTTCATGATGGGATTGTTGTGTTGAAGTGTTGTGAGTTGTTCATGATGGGAATGTTGTGTTGAAGTGTTGTGAGTTGTTCATGATGGGAATGTTGTGTTGAAGTGTTGTGAGATGTTCATGATGGGATTGTTGTGTTGAAGTGTTGTGAGATGTTCATGATGGGAGTGTTGTGTTGAAGTGTTGTGAGTTGTTCATGATGGGATTGTTGTGTTGAAGTATTGTGAGATGTTCATGATGGGAGTGTTGTGTTGAAGTGTTGTGAGATGTTCATGATGGGAATGTTGTGTTGAAGTGTTGTGAGTTGTTCATGATGGGAATGTTGTGTTGAAGTGTTGTGAGCTGTTCATGATGGGAATGTTGTGTTGAAGTGTTGTGAGATGTTCATGATGGGAATGTTGCTGTTGAAGTGTTGTGAGCTGTTCATGATGGGAGTGTTGTGTTGAAGTGTTGTGAGATGTTCATGATGGGAATGTTGTGTTGAAGTGTTGTGAGTTGTTCATGATGGGAATGTTGTGTTGAAGTGTTGTGAGTTGTTCATGATGGGAATGTTGTGTTGAAGTGTTGTGAGATGTTCATGATGGGAATGTTGTGTTGAAGTGTTGTGAGTTGTTCATGATGGGAATGTTGTGTTGAAGTGTTGTGAGATGTTCATGATGGGAATGTTGTGTTGAAGTGTTGTGAGATGTTCATGATGGGAATGTTGTGTTGAAGTGTTGTGAGATTTTCATGATGGGAATGTTGTGTTGAAGTGTTGTGAGTTGTTCATGATGGGAATGTTGTGTTGAAGTGTTGTGAGCTGTTCATGATGGGATTGTTGTGTTGAAGTGTTGTGAGATGTTCATGATGGGAATGTTGTGTTGAAGTGTTGTGAGATGTTCATGATGGGAATGTTGTGTTGAAGTGTTGTGAGTTGTTCATGATGGGAATGTTGTGTTGAAGTGTTGTGAGTTGTTCATGATGGGATTGTTGTGTTGAAGTGTTGTGAGATGTTCATGATGGGAATGTTGTGTTGAAGTGTTGTGAGCTGTTCATGATGGGAATGTTGTGTTGAAGTGTTGTGATTTGTTCATGATGGGAATGTTGTGTTGAAGTGTTGTGAGATGTTCATGATGGGAATGTTGTGTTGAAGTGTTGTGAGATGTTCATGATGGGAATGTTGTGTTGAAGTGTTGTGAGCTGTTCATGATGGGAATGTTGTGTTGAAGTGTTGTGATTTGTTCATGATTGGAATGTTGTGTTGAAGTGTTGTGAGATGTTCATGATGGGAATGTTGTGTTGAAGTGTTGTGAGATGTTCATGATGGGAATGTTGTGTTGAAGTGTTGTGAGCTGTTCATGATGGGATTGTTGTGTTGAAGTGTTGTGAGATGTTCATGATGGGAATGTTGTGTTGAAGTGTTGTGAGTTGTTCATGATGGGAGTGTTGTGTTGAAGTGTTGTGAGCTGTTCATGATGGGAATGTTGTGTTGAAGTGTTGTGAGCTGTTCATGATGGGATTGTTGTGTTGAAGTGTTGTGAGTTGTTCATGATGGGAATGTTGTGTTGAAGTGTTGTGAGATGTTCATGATGGGAATGTTGTGTTGAAGTGTTGTGAGCTGTTCATGATGGGAATGTTGTGTTGAAGTGTTGTGAGATGTTCATGATGGGAATGTTGTGTTGAAGTGTTGTGAGATGTTCATGATGGGAATGTTGTGTTGAAGTGTTGTGAGATGTTCATGATGGGATTGTTGTGTTGAAGTGTTGTGAGATGTTCATGATGGGTATGTTGTGTTGAAGTGTTGTGAGCTGTTCATGATGGGAATGTTGTGTTGAAGTGTTGTGAGCTGTTCATGATGGGAGTGTTGTGTTGAAGTGTTGTGAGATGTTCATGATGGGAATGTTGTGTTGAAGTGTTGTGAGTTGTTCATGATGGGAATGTTGTGTTGAAGTGTTGTGAGATGTTCATGATGGGAATGTTGTGTTGAAGTGTTGTGAGATGTTCATGATGGGAATGTTGTGTTGAAGTGTTGTGAGTTGTTCATGATGGGAATGTTGTGTTGAAGTGTTGTGAGTTGTTCATGATGGGAATGTTGTGTTGAAGTGTTGTGAGATGTTCATGATGGGAATGTTGTGTTGAAGTGTTGTGAGTTGTTCATGATGGGAATGTTGTGTTGAAGTGTTGTGAGTTGTTCATGATGGGAATGTTGTGTTGAAGTGTTGTGAGCTGTTCATGATGGGAATGTTGTGTTGAAGTGTTGTGAGATGTTCATGATGGGAGTGTTGTGTTGAAGTGTTGTGAGATGTTCATGATGGGAATGTTGTGTTGAAGTGTTGTGAGTTGTTCATGATGGGAATGTTGTGTTGAAGTGTTGTGAGCTGTTCATGATGGGATGTTGTGTTGAAGTGTTGTGAGCTGTTCATGATGGGAATGTTGTGTTGAAGTGTTGTGAGTTGTTCATGATGGGAATGTTGTGTTGAAGTGTTGTGAGTTGTTCATGATGGGAGTGTTGTGTTGAAGTGTTGTGAGTTGTTCATGATGGGAATGTTGTGTTGAAGTGTTGTGAGTTGTTCATGATGGGATGTTGTGTTGAAGTATTGTGAGCTGTTCATGATGGGAGTGTTGTGTTGAAGTGTTGTGAGATGTTCATGATGGGAATGTTGTGTTGAAGTGTTGTGAGCTGTTCATGATGGGAGTGTTGTGTTGAAGTGTTGTGAGATGTTCATGATGGGAGTGTTGTGTTGAAGTGTTGTGAGATGTTCATGATGGGAATGTTGTGTTGAAGTGTTGTGAGTTGTTCATGATGGGAATGTTGTGTTGAAGTGTTGTGAGTTGTTCATGATGGGATGTTGTGTTGAAGTGTTGTGAGCTGTTCATGATGGGAATGTTGTGTTGAAGTGTTGTGAGTTGTTCATGATGGGAATGTTGTGTTGAAGTGTTGTGAGTTGTTCATGATGGGAATGTTGTGTTGAAGTGTTGTGAGTTGTTCATGATGGGAATGTTGTGTTGAAGTGTTGTGAGATGTTCATGATGGGAATGTTGTGTTGAAGTGTTGTGAGATGTTCATGATGGGAATGTTGTGTTGAAGTGTTGTGAGTTGTTCATGATGGGAATGTTGTGTTGAAGTGTTGTGAGCTGTTCATGATGGGAATGTTGTGTTGAAGTGTTGTGAGTTGTTCATGATGGGAATGTTGTGTTGAAGTGTTGTGAGTTGTTCATGATGGGAATGTTGTGTTGAAGTGTTGTGAGATGTTCATGATGGGATTGTTGTGTTGAAGTGTTGTGAGATGTTCATGATGGGATTGTTGTGTTGAAGTGTTGTGAGCTGTTCATGATGGGAATGTTGTGTTGAAGTGTTGTGAGATGTTCATGATGGGAATGTTGTGTTGAAGTGTTGTGAGTTGTTCATGATGGGAGTGTTGTGTTGAAGTGTTGTGAGATGTTCATGATGGGATTGTTGTGTTGAAGTGTTGTGAGCTGTTCATGATGGGATGTTGTGTTGAAGTGTTGTGAGTTGTTCATGATGGGAATGTTGTGTTGAAGTGTTGTGAGTTGTTCATGATGGGAATGTTGTGTTGAAGTGTTGTGAGTTGTTCATGATGGGAGTGTTGTGTTGAAGTGTTGTGAGTTGTTCATGATGGGAATGTTGTGTTGAAGTGTTGTGAGTTGTTCATGATGGGAATGTTGTGTTGAAGTGTTGTGAGCTGTTCATGATGGGAATGTTGTGTTGAAGTGTTGTGAGCTGTTCATGATGGGAGTGTTGTGTTGAAGTGTTGTGAGCTGTTCATGATGGGAATGTTGTGTTGAAGTGTTGTGAGTTGTTCATGATGGGAATGTTGTGTTGAAGTGTTGTGAGATGTTCATGATGGGATTGTTGTGTTGAAGTGTTGTGAGATGTTCATGATGGGAATGTTGTGTTGAAGTGTTGTGAGTTGTTCATGATGGGAATGTTGTGTTGAAGTGTTGTGAGCTGTTCATGATGGGAATGTTGTGTTGAAGTGTTGTGAGCTGTTCATGATGGGAGTGTTGTGTTGAAGTGTTGTGAGATGTTCATGATGGGAGTGTTGTGTTGAAGTGTTGTGAGTTGTTCATGATGGGAATGTTGTGTTGAAGTGTTGTGAGATGTTCATGATGGGAATGTTGTGTTGAAGTGTTGTGAGATGTTCATGATGGGATTGTTGTGTTGAAGTGTTGTGAGATGTTCATGATGGGATTGTTGTGTTGAAGTGTTGTGAGATGTTCATGATGGGAATGTTGTGTTGAAGTGTTGTGAGTTGTTCATGATGGGAATGTTGTGTTGAAGTGTTGTGAGTTGTTCATGATGGGAGTGTTGTGTTGAAGTGTTGTGAGTTGTTCATGATGGGAATGTTGTGTTGAAGTGTTGTGAGATGTTCATGATGGGATTGTTGTGTTGAAGTGTTGTGAGATGTTCATGATGGGATTGTTGTGTTGAAGTGTTGTGAGTTGTTCATGATGGGAATGTTGTGTTGAAGTGTTGTGAGCTGTTCATGATGGGAATGTTGTGTTGAAGTGTTGTGAGTTGTTCATGATGGGAGTGTTGTGTTGAAGTGTTGTGAGATGTTCATGATGGGAATGTTGTGTTGAAGTGTTGTGAGTTGTTCATGATGGGAATGTTGTGTTGAAGTGTTGTGAGATGTTCATGATGGGAATGTTGTGTTGAAGTGTTGTGAGTTGTTCATGATGGGAATGTTGTGTTGAAGTGTTGTGAGCTGTTCATGATGGGAATGTTGTGTTGAAGTGTTGTGAGTTGTTAATGATGGGAGTGTTGTGTTGAAGTGTTGTGAGATGTTCATGATGGGAATGTTGTGTTGAAGTGTTGTGAGTTGTTAATGATGGGAATGTTGTGTTGAAGTGTTGTGAGTTGTTCATGATGGGAATGTTGTGTTTAAGTGTTGTGAGCTGTTCATGATGGGAATGTTGTGTTGAAGTGTTGTGAGTTGTTCATGATGGGAATGTTGTGTTGAAGTGTTGTGAGTTGTTAATGATGGGAATGTTGTGTTGAAGTGTTGTGAGTTGTTCATGATGGGAATGTTGTGTTGAAGTGTTGTGAGTTGTTAATGATGGGAATGTTGTGTTGAAGTGTTGTGAGTTGTTCATGATGGGAATGTTGTGTTGAAGTGTTGTGAGTTGTTCATGATGGGAATGTTGTGTTGAAGTGTTGTGAGTTGTTAATGATGGGAATGTTGTGTTGAAGTGTTGTGAGATGTTCATGATGGGAATGTTGTGTTGAAGTGTTGTGAGCTGTTCATGATGGGAATGTTGTGTTGAAGTGTTGTGAGATGTTCATGATGGGATTGTTGTGTTGAAGTGTTGTGAGTTGTTCATGATGGGAGTGTTGTGTTGAAGTGTTGTGAGATGTTCATGATGGGAGTGTTGTGTTGAAGTGTTGTGAGCTGTTCATGATGGGAATGTTGTGTTGAAGTGTTGTGAGATGTTCATGATGGGAATGTTGTGTTGAAGTGTTGTGAGCTGTTCATGATGGGAATGTTGTGTTGAAGTGTTGTGAGCTGTTCATGATGGGAGTGTTGTGTTGAAGTGTTGTGAGTTTTTTCATGATGGGAGTGTTGTGTTGAAGTGTTGTGAGCTGTTCATGATGGGAATGTTGTGTTGAAGTGTTGTGAGCTGTTCATGATGGGAGTGTTGTGTTGAAGTGTTGTGAGATGTTCATGATGGGAATGTTGTGTTGAAGTGTTGTGAGTTGTTCATGATGGGAAGGTTGTGTTGAAGTGTTGTGAGATGTTCATGATGGGAGTGTTGTGTTGAAGTGTTGTGAGATGTTCATGATGGGAATGTTGTGTTGAAGTGTTGTGAGTTGTTCATGATGGGAAGGTTGTGTTGAAGTGTTGTGAGATGTTCATAATGGGAGTGTTGTGTTGAAGTGTTGTGAGTTGTTCATGATGGGAATGTTGTGTTGAAGTGTTGTGAGCTGTTCATGATGGGAATGTTGTGTTGAAGTGTTGTGAGCTGTTCATGATGGGAATGTTGTGTTGAAGTGTTGTGAGCTGTTCATGATGGGAGTGTTGTGTTGAAGTGTTGTGAGCTGTTCATGATGGGAATGTTGTGTTGAAGTGTTGTGAGATGTTCATGATGGGAATGTTGTGTTGAAGTGTTGTGAGCTGTTCATGATGGGAATGTTGTGTTGAAGTGTTGTGAGCTGTTCATGATGGGAATGTTGTGTTGAAGTGTTGTGAGCTGTTCATGATGGGAATGTTGTGTTGAAGTGTTGTGAGCTGTTCATGATGGGAATGTTGTGTTGAAGTGTTGTGAGCTGTTCATGATGGGAGTGTGTTGAAGTGTTGTGAGCTGTTCATGATGGGAGTGTGTTGAAGTGTTGTGAGCTGTTCATGATGGGAATGTTGTGTTGAAGTGTTGTGAGTTTTGATGATGTTGGAGTGTTGTGTTGAAGTGTTGTGAGCTGTTCATGATGGGAATGTTGTGTTGAAGTGTTGTGAGCTGTTCATGATGGGAGTGTGTTGAAGTGTTGTGAGTTGTTCATGATGGGAATGTTGTGTTGAAGTGTTGTGAGTTTTTTCATGATGGGAGTGTTGTGTTGAAGTGTTGTGAGCTGTTCATGATGGGAATGTTGTGTTGAAGTGTTGTGAGTTTTTTCATGATGGGAGTGTTGTGTTGAAGTGTTGTGAGTTGTTCATGATGGGAATGTTGTGTTGAAGTGTTGTGAGCTGTTCATGATGGGAATGTTGTGTTGAAGTGTTGTGAGCTGTTCATGATGGGAGTGTGTTGAAGTGTTGTGAGCTGTTCATGATGGGAATGTTGTGTTGAAGTGTTGTGAGATGTTCATGATGGGAGTGTTGTGTTGAAGTGTTGTGAGATGTTCATGATGGGAATGTTGTGTTGAAGTGTTGTGAGTTGTTCATGATGGGAATGTTGTGTTGAAGTGTTGTGAGATGTTCATGATGGGAGTGTTGTGTTGAAGTGTTGTGAGCTGTTCATGATGGGATTGTTGTGTTGAAGTGTTGTGAGTTGTTCATGATGGGAATGTTGTGTTGAAGTGTTGTGAGCTGTTCATGATGGGAATGTTGTGTTGAAGTGTTGTGAGCTGTTCATGATGGGAATGTTGTGTTGAAGTGTTGTGAGCTGTTCATGATGGGAATGTTGTGTTGAAGTGTTGTGAGATGTTCATGATGGGAATGTTGTGTTGAAGTGTTGTGAGCTGTTCATGATGGGAGTGTTGTGTTGAAGTGTTGTGAGTTGTTCATGATGGGAGTGTTGTGTTGAAGTGTTGTGAGCTGTTCATGATGGGAATGTTGTGTTGAAGTGTTGTGAGTTGTTCATGATGGGATTGTTGTGTTGAAGTGTTGTGAGCTGTTCATGATGGGAATGTTGTGTTGAAGTGTTGTGAGCTGTTCATGATGGGAATGTTGTGTTGAAGTGTTGTGAGCTGTTCATGATGGGAATGTTGTGTTGAAGTGTTGTGAGCTGTTCATGATGGGAGTGTTGTGTTGAAGTGTTGTGAGCTGTTCATGATGGGAGTGTGTTGAAGTGTTGTGAGCTGTTCATGATGGGAGTGTGTTGAAGTGTTGTGAGCTGTTCATGATGGGAATGTTGTGTTGAAGTGTTGTGAGTTTTTTCATGATGGGAGTGTTGTGTTGAAGTGTTGTGAGCTGTTCATGATGGGAATGTTGTGTTGAAGTGTTGTGAGCTGTTCATGATGGGAGTGTGTTGAAGTGTTGTGAGTTGTTCATGATGGGAATGTTCTGTTGAAGTGTTGTGAGTTTTTTCATGATGGGAGTGTTGTGTTGAAGTGTTGTGAGCTGTTCATGATGGGAATGTTGTGTTGAAGTGTTGTGAGTTTTTTCATGATGGGAGTGTTGTGTTGAAGTGTTGTGAGCTGTTCATGATGGGAATGTTGTGTTGAAGTGTTGTGAGCTGTTCATGATGGGAGTGTGTTGAAGTGTTGTGAGCTGTTCATGATGGGAATGTTGTGTTGAAGTGTTGTGAGATGTTCATGATGGGAGTGTTGTGTTGAAGTGTTGTGAGATGTTCATGATGGGAATGTTGTGTTGAAGTGTTGTGAGTTGTTCATGATGGGAATGTTGTGTTGAAGTGTTGTGAGATGTTCATAATGGGAGTGTTGTGTTGAAGTGTTGTGAGCTGTACATGATGGGAGTGTTGTGTTGAAGTGTTGTGAGTTGTTCATGATGGGAATGTTGTGTTGAAGTGTTGTGAGCTGTTCATGATGGGATTGTTGTGTTGAAGTGTTGTGAGTTGTTCATGATGGGAGTGTTGTGTTGAAGTGTTGTGAGATGTTCATGATGGGAGTGTTGTGTTGAAGTGTTGTGAGCTGTTCATGATGGGATTGTTGTGTTGAAGTGTTGTGAGTTGTTCATGATGGGAATGTTGTGTTGAAGTGTTGTGAGCTGTTCATGATGGGAATGTTGTGTTGAAGTGTTGTGAGCTGTTCATGATGGGAATGTTGTGTTGAAGTGTTGTGAGCTGTTCATGATGGGAGTGTTGTGTTGAAGTGTTGTGAGTTGTTCATGATGGGATTGTTGTGTTGAAGTATTGTGAGATGTTCATGATGGGAGTGTTGTGTTGAAGTGTTGTGAGTTGTTCATGATGGGAATGTTGTGTTGAAGTGTTGTGAGTTGTTCATGATGGGAGTGTTGTGTTGAAGTGTTGTGAGATGTTCATGATGGGAATGTTGTGTTGAAGTGTTGTGAGCTGTTCATGATGGGAGTGTTGTGTTGAAGTGTTGTGAGTTGTTCATGATGGGAGTGTTGTGTTGAAGTGTTGTGAGTTGTTCATGATGGGAGTGTTGTGTTGAAGTGTTGTGAGATGTTCATGATGGGAGTGTTGTGTTGAAGTGTTGTGAGATGTTCATGATGGGAATGTTGTGTTGAAGTGTTGTGAGATGTTCATGATGGAATGTTGTGTTGAAGTGTTGTGAGCTGTTCATGATGGGAATGTTGTGTTGAAGTGTTGTGAGCTGTTCATGATGGGAATGTTGTGTTGAAGTGTTGTGAGCTGTTCATGATGGGAATGTTGTGTTGAAGTGTTGTGAGCTGTTCATGGTGGGAATGTTGTGTTGAAGTGTTGTGAGATGTTCATGATGGGAATGTTGTGTTGAAGTGTTGTGAGATGTTCATGATGGGAGTGTTGTGTTGAAGTGTTGTGAGATGTTCATGATGGGAATGTTGTGTTGAAGTGTTGTGAGATGTTCATGATGGGAATGTTGTGTTGAAGTGTTGTGAGCTGTTCATGATGGGAGTGTTGTGTTGAAGTGTTGTGAGCTGTTCATGGTGGGAATGTTGTGTTGAAGTGTTGTGAGCTGTTCATGATGGGAATGTTGTGTTGAAGTGTTGTGAGCTGTTCATGATGGGAATGTTGTGTTGAAGTGTTGTGAGCTGTTCATGATGGGAGTGTTGTGTTGAAGTGTTGTGAGTTGTTAATGATGGGAATGTTGTGTTGAAGTGTTGTGAGTTGTTCATGATGGGAATGTTGTGTTGAAGTGTTGTGAGCTGTACATGATGGGAATGTTGTGTTGAAGTGTTGTGAGCTGTTCATGATGGGAGTGTTGTGTTGAAGTGTTGTGAGCTGTTCATGATGGGAATGTTGTGTTGAAGTGTTGTGAGCTGTTCATGATGGGAATGTTGTGTTGAAGTGTTGTGAGCTGTTCATGATGGGAATGTTGTGTTGAAGTGTTGTGAGCTGTTCATGGTGGGAATGTTGTGTTGAAGTGTTGTGAGCTGTTCATGGTGGGAATGTTGTGTTGAAGTGTTGTGAGATGTTCATGATGGGAGTGTTGTGTTGAAGTGTTGTGAGATGTTCATGATGGGAATGTTGTGTTGAAGTGTTGTGAGCTGTTCATGGTGGGAATGTTGTGTTGAAGTGTTGTGAGCTGTTCATGGTGGGAATGTTGTGTTGAAGTGTTGTGAGCTGTATATGATGGGAATGTTGTGTTGAAGTGTTGTGAGATGTTCATGATGGGAATGTTGTGTTGAAGTGTTGTGAGCTGTTCATGATGGGAATGTTGTGTTGAAGTGTTGTGAGTTGTTCATGATGGGAATGTTGTGTTGAAGTGTTGTGAGATGTTCATGATGGGAATGTTGTGTTGAAGTGTTGTGAGCTGTTCATGATGGGAATGTTGTGTTGAAGTGTTGTGAGCTGTTCATGATGGGAGTGTTGTGTTGAAGTGTTGTGAGCTGTTCATGATGGGAGTGTTGTGTTGAAGTGTTGTGAGCTGTTCATGATGGGAATGTTGTGTTGAAGTGTTGTGAGCTGTTCATGATGGGAGTGTTGTGTTGAAGTGTTGTGAGTTGTTCATGATGGGAGTGTTGTGTTGAAGTGTTGTGAGCTGTTCATGATGGGAGTGTTGTGTTGAAGTGTTGTGAGATGTTCATGATGGGAGTGTTGTGTTGAAGTGTTGTGAGCTGTTCATGATGGGAGTGTTGTGTTGAAGTGTTGTGAGCTGTTCATGATGGGAATGTTGTGTTGAAGTGTTGTGAGTTGTTCATGATGGGAGTGTTGTGTTGAAGTGTTGTGAGCTGTTCATGATGGGAGTGTTGTGTTGAAGTGTTGTGAGCTGTTCATGATGGGAATGTTGTGTTGAAGTGTTGTGAGTTGTTCATGATGGGAGTGTTGTGTTGAAGTGTTGTGAGCTGTTCATGATGGGAATGTTGTGTTGAAGTGTTGTGAGATGTTCATGATGGGAATGTTGTGTTGAAGTGTTGTGAGCTGTTCATGATGGGAGTGTTGTGTTGAAGTGTTGTGAGCTGTTCATGATGGGAATGTTGTGTTGAAGTGTTGTGAGATGTTCATGATGGGAATGTTGTGTTGAAGTGTTGTGAGCTGTTCATGATGGGAGTGTTGTGTTGAAGTGTTGTGAGCTGTTCATGATGGGAATGTTGTGTTGAAGTGTTGTGAGATGTTCATGATGGGAATGTTGTGTTGAAGTGTTGTGAGCTGTTCATGATGGGAGTGTTGTGTTGAAGTGTTGTGAGCTGTTCATGATGGGAATGTTGTGTTGAAGTGTTGTGAGATGTTCATGATGGGAATGTTGTGTTGAAGTGTTGTGAGCTGTTCATGATGGGAATGTTGTGTTGAAGTGTTGTGAGCTGTTTATGATGGGAATGTTGTGTTGAAGTGTTGTGAGCTGTTCATGATGGGAGTGTTGTGTTGAAGTGTTGTGAGATGTTCATGATGGGAATGTTGTGTTGAAGTGTTGTGAGCTGTTCATGATGGGAATGTTGTGTTGAAGTGTTGTGAGATGTTCATGATGGGAATGTTGTGTTGAAGTGTTGTGAGATGTTCATGATGGGAATGTTGTGTTGAAGTGTTGTGAGCTGTTCATGATGGGAATGTTGTGTTGAAGTGTTGTGAGCTGTTCATGATGGGAGTGTTGTGTTGAAGTGTTGTGAGATGTTCATGATGGGAATGTTGTGTTGAAGTGTTGTGAGATGTTCATGATGGGAGTGTTGTGTTGAAGTGTTGTGAGTTGTTCATGATGGGAATGTTGTGTTGAAGTGTTGTGAGCTGTTCATGATGGGAATGTTGTGTTGAAGTGTTGTGAGCTGTTCATGATGGGAGTGTTGTGTTGAAGTGTTGTGAGCTGTTCATGATGGGAGTGTTGTGTTGAAGTGTTGTGAGCTGTTCATGATGGGAATGTTGTGTTGAAGTGTTGTGAGATGTTCATGATGGGAATGTTGTGTTGAAGTGTTGTGAGCTGTTCATGATGGGAGTGTTGTGTTGAAGTGTTGTGAGTTGTTCATGATGGGAATGTTGTGTTGAAGTGTTGTGAGATGTTCATGATGGGAATGTTGTGTTGAAGTGTTGTGAGCTGTTTATGATGGGAATGTTGTGTTGAAGTGTTGTGAGATGTTCATGATGGGAGTGTTGTGTTGAAGTGTTGTGAGTTGTTCATGATGGGAGTGTTGTGTTGAAGTGTTGTGAGCTGTTCATGATGGGAGTGTTGTGTTGAAGTGTTGTGAGTTGTTCATGATGGGAGTGTTGTGTTGAAGTGTTGTGAGCTGTTCATGATGGGAGTGTTGTGTTGAAGTGTTGTGAGATGTTTATGATGGGAATGTTGTGTTGAAGTGTTGTGAGTTGTTCATGATGGGAGTGTTGTGTTGAAGTGTTGTGAGCTGTTCATGATGGGAGTGTTGTGTTGAAGTGTTGTGAGCTGTTCATGATGGGAATGTTGTGTTGAAGTGTTGTGAGATGTTCATGATGGGAGTGTTGTGTTGAAGTGTTGTGAGCTGTTCATGATGGGAGTGTTGTGTTGAAGTGTTTTGAGTTGTTAATGATGGGAATGTTGTGTTGAAGTGTTGTGAGTTGTTCATGATGGGAGTGTTGTGTTGAAGTGTTGTGAGCTGTTCATGATGGGAGTGTTGTGTTGAAGTGTTGTGAGCTGTTCATGATGGGAGTGTTGTGTTGAAGTGTTGTGAGCTGTTCATGATGGGAGTGTTGTGTTGAAGTGTTGTGAGCTGTTCATGATGGGAATGTTGTGTTGAAGTGTTGTGAGATGTTCATGATGGGAATGTTGTGTTGAAGTGTTGTGAGTTGTTCATGATGGGAATGTTGTGTTTAAGTGTTGTGAGCTGTTCATGATGGGAATGTTGTGTTGAAGTGTTGTGAGCTGTTCATGATGGGAATGTTGTGTTGAAGTGTTGTGAGATGTTCATGATGGGAATGTTGTGTTGAAGTGTTGTGAGCTGTTCATGATGGGAATGTTGTGTTGAAGTGTTGTGAGCTGTTCATGATGGGAATGTTGTGTTGAAGTGTTGTGAGTTGTTCATGATGGGATTGTTGTGTTGAAGTGTTGTGAGATGTTCATGATGGGAGTGTTGTGTTGAAGTGTTGTGAGATGTTCATGATGGGAATGTTGTGTTGAAGTGTTGTGAGATGTTCATGATGGGAATGTTGTGTTGAAGTGTTGTGAGCTGTTCATGATGGGAATGTTGTGTTGAAGTGTTGTGTGTTGTTCATGATGGGAGTGTTGTGTTGAAGTGTTGTGAGCTGTTCATGATGGGAATGTTGTGTTGAAGTGTTGTGAGTTGTTCATGATGGGAGTGTTGTGTTGAAGTGTTGTGAGCTGTTCATGATGGGAATGTTGTGTTGAAGTGTTGTGAGTTGTTCATGATGGGAATGTTGTGTTGAAGTGTTGTGAGTTGTTCATGATGGGAGTGTTGTGTTGAAGTGTTGTGAGTTGTTCATGATGGGAATGTTGTGTTGAAGTGTTGTGAGCTGTTCATGATGGGAATGTTGTGTTGAAGTGTTGTGAGATGTTCATGATGGGAATGTTGTGTTGAAGTGTTGTGAGATGTTCATGATGGGAATGTTGTGTTGAAGTGTTGTGAGTTGTTCATGATGGGAATGTTGTGTTGAAGTGTTGTGAGTTGTTCATGATGGGAATGTTGTGTTGAAGTGTTGTGAGTTGTTCATGATGGGAATGTTGTGTTGAAGTGTTGTGAGCTGTTCATGATGGGAATGTTGTGTTGAAGTGTTGTGAGTTGTTCATGATGGGATTGTTGTGTTGAAGTGTTGTGAGTTGTTCATGATGGGAATGTTGTGTTGAAGTGTTGTGAGATGTTCATGATGGGAATGTTGTGTTGAAGTGTTGTGAGCTGTTCATGATGGGAATGTTGTGATGAAGTGTTGTGAGATGTTCATGATGGGAATGTTGTGTTGAAGTGTTGTGAGATGTTCATGATGGGAATGTTGTGTTGAAGTGTTGTGAGTTGTTCATGATGGGAATGTTGTGTTGAAGTGTTGTGAGTTGTTCATGATGGGAATGTTGTGTTGAAGTGTTGTGAGCTGTTCATGATGGGAATGTTGTGATGAAGTGTTGTGAGATGTTCATGATGGGAATGTTGTGTTGAAGTGTTGTGAGATGTTCATGATGGGAATGTTGTGTTGAAGTGTTGTGAGTTGTTCATGATGGGATTGTTGTGTTGAAGTATTGTGAGATGTTCATGATGGGATTGTTGTGATGAAGTGTTGTGAGTTGTTCATGATGGGAATGTTGTGTTGAAGTGTTGTGAGATGTTCATGATGGGAATGTTGTGTTGAAGTGTTGTGAGATGTTCATGATGGGAATGTTGTGTTGAAGTGTTGTGAGCTGTTCATGATGGGAATGTTGTGTTGAAGTGTTGTGAGATGTTCATGATGGGAATGTTGTGTTGAAGTGTTGTGAGATGTTCATGATGGGAATGTTGTGTTGAAGTGTTGTGAGCTGTTCATGATGGGAATGTTGTGTTGAAGTGTTGTGAGCTGTTCATGATGGGAATGTTGTGTTGAAGTGTTGTGAGATGTTCATGATGGGAATGTTGTGTTGAAGTGTTGTGAGATGTTCATGATGGGAATGTTGTGTTGAAGTGTTGTGAGCTGTTCATGATGGGAATGTTGTGTTGAAGTGTTGTGAGTTGTTCATGATGGGATTGTTGTGTTGAAGTGTTGTGAGTTGTTCATGATGGGAATGTTGTGTTTAAGTGTTGTGAGCTGTTCATGATGGGAATGTTGTGTTGAAGTGTTGTGAGTTGTTCATGATGGGAATGTTGTGTTGAAGTGTTGTGAGTTGTTCATGATGGGATTGTTGTGTTGAAGTGTTGTGAGTTGTTCATGATGGGAATGTTGTGTTTAAGTGTTGTGAGCTGTTCATGATGGGAATGTTGTGTTGAAGTGTTGTGAGTTGTTCATGATGGGAATGTTGTGTTGAAGTGTTGTGAGTTGTTCATGATGGGAATGTTGTGTTTAAGTGTTGTGAGCTGTTCATGATGGGAATGTTGTGTTGAAGTGTTGTGAGCTGTTCATGATGGGAATGTTGTGTTGAAGTGTTGTGAGTTGTTCATGATGGGATTGTTGTGTTGAAGTGTTGTGAGCTGTTCATGATGGGAATGTTGTGTTTAAGTGTTGTGAGTTGTTCATGATGGGAATGTTGTGTTGAAGTGTTGTGAGTTGTTCATGATGGGATTGTTGTGTTGAAGTGTTGTGAGTTGTTCATGATGGGAATGTTGTGTTTAAGTGTTGTGAGCTGTTCATGATGGGAATGTTGTGTTGAAGTGTTGTGAGATGTTCATGATGGGATTGTTGTGTTGAAGTGTTGTGAGATGTTCATGATGGGAATGTTGTGTTGAAGTGTTGTGAGCTGTTCATGATGGGAATGTTGTGTTTAAGTGTTGTGAGCTGTTCATGATGGGAATGTTGTGTTGAAGTGTTGTGAGATGTTCATGATGGGATTGTTGTGTTGAAGTGTTGTGAGATGTTCATGATGGGAATGTTGTGTTGAAGTGTTGTGAGATGTTCATGATGGGAATGTTGTGTTGAAGTGTTGTGAGATGTTCATGATGGGATTGTTGTGTTGAAGTGTTGTGAGATGTTCATGATGGGAATGTTTTGTTGAAGTGTTGTGAGCTGTTCATGATGGGAATGTTGTGTTGAAGTGTTGTGAGATGTTCATGATGGGAATGTTGTGTTGAAGTGTTGTGAGATGTTCATGATGGGAATGTTGTGTTGAAGTGTTGTGAGTTGTTCATGATGGGATTGTTGTGTTTGCAGGGGTAGTGTGGAAGTGAGGAGGACACTGTGAGAATGGCTACGCCGCAGACTTCCAGACAGAGCAGTTACTCCTCAATCTCTGGAAAGATGTAAGTGAAATGCATTCCTTATTATCAACCCAGTTATCGTTCTCTTTTAGATATTAAAAGAAAATAAGCATAACACTTTATAATAACTTTCATTAATAAATCAATAACTAACATTACATAATGCTTAACTGATCATTATGTTATCATTACCATGATTCTGAATAGATAACTAATCAAAATAACCTAATTTACTAGAGGTTCTGACAAAATGTATGTTGCTGCAGAATATTTAATTAATTTGAATAAATAAAAAAAAAAAAAATATATATATATATGAATAATATAAAACGGAATCCCTTTAGTTCCCCTAAATGTATTACTGGAGCGCTGTCCTTCAGTTATTAGGGGTTTTTGTTTAGTTTTGGAAATGCTGAGAGGAAACAAGCATCATTATCATGAGTGCACATTCTTGCATGTAGATATAAATATATATTGATGTGTGTGTAAATGAAGCGAAGCCCTTGTGTTTTGCAGCTGGTCGCTCCAGCAGACAGCAGGTGTGTGTGTGTTGTGCGTGTATGTGTGTGCATGTGTGTGTGTGTTGTGCTGCTCACTCATGTTTGCCTTCCCCCCTAATGAACAATTATCATCGCACACGCCCAGCGGTTCACACAGGTGCTTGTCTGAGCTCCACTGGATCCTCCATCTATACACACACACACACAAACACACACACACACGCAATAGAACAACAGACTCCATTTCATCTGTGATGTCACTGAAAAACAGGTCCAGAAAGCTCCGACTATGATCATGCTAATGAGGGAATGGCGTGACTGAGAATAAGTTCAGGAAGAGCATGAATAATACAGGAGCTTCTCCTGACAGCATCTTCCGTTTGACCAGCGTATGCATCGTGTCTGAGAAGAAAACGCCATTTTTTATTCTATTTGAAATGTTGAATATAGACGCGCTGTGACAGAATCTGCTGAATAATGGATGTGTGTTGGGTAAAGCGCCGGCTGGAAGGGCCGGATGTGCAGATCGTAGGTGTACTCTGACATCATTACAGAAGTCTTCAACTCAATATGTGTTGTTTTCCCACAATGCACATCTTCACATAGATCGTGTCACAACGACTGCAGGAGGAAGACATGAATAAAGCAGTCAAGTCAAGTCATCTTCATTAATATAGCGCTTTTAACAATGTAGACTGTTTCAAAGCTGCTTTACAGAGATAAACGTATAATGTAAGGTAACAGATTGTTTTGGCTTTATAGCGGTTCTTGAATAATGTTATTTTCCAGCTAAAGTCAGTTTTGATTGATTCACTTCTTTTTTTTGATTTGATTTGATTTATTTATGGATTAACAAACATACATAATCCAAAGGATAACATGTTAAAGTGTAAACACTTATTTCCAACATGGTCCTTGGTGATAAAACACAAAGACAAAAACATTTACACAAATCATCCGAATTTCAACAACATCCTAAAATCAAAAAATCATAAACCACATAAATTAATCAATCTATGCTAGTTAAAAAGATCAGCTACTCTACTCCATAAAAGGGCTTTAACCTGATATCTAAAAGTCCCTCTGGTATTTACCATTTTGAGGGAAATCGGCAAATTATTCCACAGCATGATACCAGTATAAAAACAAGAAGAACTTCCAGCTGCATTGTTGACTCTGTACTCTACAAGAACGGACACTGGCCCTAGTATTATGGTAATGCTGTGTATGAACCATTTTTATATTGGAGTGTAAATATTTGGGAGCAGAACCATTTATGACATTATACATATGATTCAGCTTTAACTGCTCCAGTCTAACCTGTACTGGCAATAGTCCTACTCTTTTAAAAGCATCTCTGCCAATATGAGTCCTAGGGGGTGCATTTAACAGATAGCGGATAACATTATTTTGCATCACTTGCAGTCTGTTTTTAAGTTTAACTGATAATCCACAGTACCAAGCTGAGCATGCATAATCGAAATGACATTGAATTAACGATACAACCAGTAATTTCTTGATAGAAAAATCTAAAAGCCTTGTTCTGCGATATAAAAATTTCAATTTACCTGCACACTTGGATAGTATTTTGTCAGCAATAGATGAACAGGTTAATGACTGGTCTAATGTTAACCCCAAGTATGTAACACTTTTCTGAGACACTATTTCAGTGCCATTACATTCAATCTTAAGCCATTTTACTTTAGACAACTTCTTTTTTGTTCCAAGTATGTATCCCAGATGTATTTGAAAGCCTGAACACCAGCAGATGATGAGCATCCAGACTGTGCTTGCTCAACGACTGAGTGTGTGTTTCTGTGTGTGTGTTTGCTCTGATTATGTGGAGGCTTCACGACTGAATGTGTGTGTGTTTACTCTGATAATGACTCGCTGTACGCAGGGCTTTCTGACCTGCCGATGCTGCAAATGTAAATGTTTGTGCTGGAGAGCAGCTTTTCCTCCACATTCATTCAGAGAAACCCATTATCATGATGATCGTTCACAAGAGCCTTTCTCACAGAGATTGTTTTGATACTTTGTTGAAAATGGCCTGCTGTAATGCACTGTAATAATCTAACAGTCATTTTTTCACATTTCTGTATAGAAACAATAACAATCCGGAGTATAAAATAATGACACATAATAGATTTATTCAACTTTATTGTTTTAATTAGCGTAGCATGAACATACAGACTTCAAATGTGAAAATCTGCTGACTTTCTCTCAGAACACAAACATGTCTCTGCTATCAGTGTTAACACACACACCGCTTTGCTCTTCAGTTTCGGCTTTACACACAGCGGTGAAATGTGTGTGTCGATGATGTTTCCCCGTTCCTCTCACTCTGAGCCGTGAAACTCATTCTACATAACCTGTGTGTGTGTGGTGTGTGTGGTGTGTGTGGTGTGTGTGGTGTGTGTGGTGTGTGTGGTGTGTGTGTGTGGGGTGTGTGTGGTGTGTGTGGTGTGTGTGGTGTGTGTGGTGTGTGTGTGGTGTGTGTGTGTGGGGTGTGTGTGGGGTGTGTGTGGGGGTGTGTGTGGGGTGTGTGTGTGGTGTGTGTGGTGTGTGTGTGTGGTGTGTGTGTGTGGTGTGTGTGTGTGGGGTGTGTGTGGGGTGTGTGTGTGTGGTTGCTCAGGTGTGTGTGCGCGTGTCCATCAGCAGGGTTAGTGTTGTGTGTGTCTGTCAGCAGGTGTGTAATGCCCAGATTTGGTGTGTGTGTCCGCCAGCAGGTGTGTAATTCCCAGATGTGGTGTGTGTGTCCGCCAGCAGGTGTGTAATTCCCAGATGTGGTGTGTGTGTCCGTCAGCAGGCGTGTAATGCCCAGATGTGGTGTGTGTGTCCGTCAGCAGGTGTGTAATGCCCAGATGTGGTGTGTGTGTGTCCGTCAGCAGGCGTGTAATGCCCAAATGTGGTGTGTGTGTCCGTCAGCAGGCGTGTAATGCCCAGATGTGGTGTGTGTGTCCGTCAGCAGGTGTGTAATGCCCAGATGTGGTGTGTGTGTCCGTCAGCAGGTGTGTAATGCCCAGATGTGGTGTGTGTGTCCGCCAGCAGGTGTGTAATTCCCAGATGTGGTGTGTGTGTCCGTCAGCAGGCGTGTAATGCCCAGATGTGGTGTGTGTGTCCGTCAGCAGGTGTGTAATGCCCAGATGTGGTGTGTGTGTCCGTCAGCAGGTGTGTAATGCCCAGATGTGGTGTGTGTGTCCGTCAGCAGGTGTGTAATGCCCAGATGTGGTGTGTGTGTCCGTCAGCAGGTGTGTAATGCCCAGATGTGGTGTGTGTGTTCGTCAGCAGGTGTGTAATGCCCAGATGTGGTGTGTGTGTTCGTTAGCAGGTGTGTAATGCCCAGATGTGGTGTGTGTGTTCGTCAGCAGGTGTGTAATGCCCAGCTGTGTTGTGTGTGCCCGTCAGCAGGTGTGTAATGCCCAGATGTGTTGTGTGTGTCCGTCAGCAGGTGTGTAATGCCCAGATGTGTTGTGTGTGTCCGTCAGCAGGTGTGTAATGCCCAGATGTGGTGTGTGTGTCCGTCAGCAGGTGTGTAATGCCCAGATGTGGTGTGTGTGTCCGTCAGCAGGTGTGTAATTCCCAGATGTGTTGGTTTGTGTCCGTCAGCAGGTGTGTAATGCCCAGATGTGTTGGTGTGTGTCCGTCAGCAGGTGTGTAATGCCCAGATGTGGTGTGTGTGTCCGTCAGCAGGTGTGTAATGCCCAGATGTGGTGTGTGTGTCCGTCAGCAGGTGTGTAATTCCCAGATGTGTTGGTTTGTGTCCGTCAGCAGGTGTGTAATGCCCAGATGTGTTGTGTGTGTCCGTCAGTAGGTGTGTAATGCCCAGATGTGTTGGTGTGTGTCCGTCAGCAGGTGTGTAATTCCCAGATGTGTTGGTTTGTGTCCGTCAGCAGGTGTGTAATACCCAGATGTGGTGTGTGTGTCCGCCAGCAGGTGTGTAATGCCCAGATGTGGTGTGTGTGTCCGTCAGCAGGTGTGTAATGCCCAGATGTGGTGTGTGTGTCCGTCAGCAGGTGTGTAATGCCCAGATGTGGTGTGTGTGTCCGTCAGCAGGTGTGTAATGCCCAGATGTGGTGTGTGTGTCCGTCAGCAGGTGTGTAATGCCCAGATGTGGTGTGTGTGTCCGCCAGCAGGTGTGTAATGCCCAGATGTGGTGTGTGTGTCCGTCAGCAGGTGTGTAATGCCCAGATGTGGTGTGTGTTCGTCAGCAGGTGTGTAATGCCCAGATGTGGTGTGTGTGTCCGTCAGCAGGTGTGTGTAATGCCCAGATGGGGTGTGTGATTCCGTCAGCAGGTGTGTGTAATGCCCAGATGTGGTGTGTGTGTGTGTCCGTCAGCAGGTGTGTAATGCCCAGATGTGGTGTGTGTGTCCGCCAGCAGGTGTGTAATGCCCAGATGTGGTGTGTGTGTCCGTCAGCAGGTGTGTAATGCCCAGATGTATTGTGTGTGTCCGTCAGCAGGTGTGTGTAATGCCCAGATGTGGTGTGTGTCCGCCAGCAGGTGTGTAATGCCCAGATGTGGTGTGTGTCCGTCAGCAGGTGTGTAATGCCCAGAAGTATTGTGTGTGTCCGTCAGCAGGTGTGTGTAATGCCCAGATGTGGTGTGTGTCCGTCAGCAGGTGTGTAATGTCCAGATGTGGTGTGTGTGTCCGTCAGCAGGTGTGTAATGCCCAGATGTGGTGTGTGTCCGTCAGCAGGTGTGTAATGCCCAGATGTGGTGTGTGTCCGCCAGCAGGTGTGTAATGCCCAGATGTGGTGTGTGTGTCCGTCAGCAGGTGTGTAATGCCCAGATGTGGTGTGTGTGTCCGTCAGCAGGTGTGTAATGCCCAGATGTGGTGTGTGTCCGCCAGCAGGTGTGTAATGCCCAGATGTGGTGTGTGTCCGTCAGCAGGTGTGTAATGCCCAGATGTATTGTGTGTGTCCGTCAGCAGGTGTGTGTAATGCCCAGATGTGGTGTGTGTCCGCCAGCAGGTGTGTAATGTCCAGATGTGGTGTGTGTGTCCTTCAGCAGGTGTGTAATGCCCAGATGTGGTGTGTGTCCGTCAGCAGGTGTGTAATGCCCAGATGTGGTGTGTGTCCGCCAGCAGGTGTGTAATGCCCAGATGTGGTGTGTGTGTCCGTCAGCAGGTGTGTAATGCCCAGATGTGGTGTGTGTGTCCGTCAGCAGGTGTGTAATGCCCAGATGTGGTGTGTGTCCCCCAGCAGGTGTGTAATGCCCAGATGTGGTGTGTGTGTCCGTCAGCAGGTGTGTAATGCCCAGATGTGGTGTGTGTCCGCCAGCAGGTGTGTAATGCCCAGATGTGGTGTGTGTCCGCCAGCAGGTGTGTAATGCCCAGATGTGGTGTGTGTCCGCCTGCAGGTGTGTAATGCCCAGATGTGGTGTGTGTCCGTCAGCAGGTGTGTAATGCCCAGATGTGGTGTGTGTCCGTCAGCAGGTGTGTAATGCCCAGATGTGGTGTGTGTCCGTCAGCAGGTGTGTAATGCCCAGATGTGGTGTGTGTCCGTCAGCAGGTGTGTAATGCCCAGATGTGGTGTGTGTGTCCGTCAGCAGGTGTGTAATGCCCAGATGTGGTGTGTGTGTCCGTCAGCAGGTGTGTAATGCCCAGATGTGGTGTGTGTGTCCGTCAGCAGGTGTGTAATGCCCAGATGTGGTGTGTGTCCGTCAGCAGGTGTGTAATGCCCAGATGTGGTGTGTGTGTCCGTCAGCAGGTGTGTAATGCCCAGATGTGGTGTGTGTGTCCGTCAGCAGGTGTGTAATGCCCAGATGTGGTGTGTGTGTCCGTCAGCAGGTGTGTGATACAGGTGGACTCTGTGCAGCGCTGGATGGACGACCTGCGTCACATGACGGAGGTAGAGTGCATGTGTGTCCTGCAGTCGAAGCCCCTCGGCGTGGATGAAGACGGCCCAGGGGAGCTCATCGTGTCGGTGGGCGAGCAGGTGACCCGGGATAACCTGCAGGCGCTGCTGAAGAGGGCGCTGGTGGTCAGCACGGAGCTGGGCAAGATGTTCCAGCGGCTGGAGAAGCGGCGCTGGCAGCGGGTGCACAGCACAGCCCTCAGGGTCAGCGCTCACGTGCGCTCGCTCATCCAGGAGTACAGCACGGCCAGAAGCGCTCCAGCAGACATGCAGAAGGTGCAAGAACATGCCAAAACAAAAAGCCCTTAATTACATATAACAAACATATTTTACTGATTATAATGTATTTGCTCCTCTCTCACGGCAGTATGAGAAATCGCTGCTGGAGAAGTGCATGGAGCTCAACGTCATTACCGAGAGGTGAAGAACACACCTTTCTTCTTCGTCTTACAGATCAGACCATCTATATATCTGACACGGTTTACTCCTCAGGTGTCTTCATACTGAGGACGAATACTTCCTCAAATCCATGAAGGAGGCCATTCACGAGATCCTGACTGATGTCAGCGACTCCTTCAGCCATATGATTGACATGGCACTGGCCAATGAGATTCAGGTAAGATTGGCCTTATACGGCATGATCTTCATTGATCATTAGATTAACTGCATTTTAATTTGCTTCAGTTATTTTGGTTTACAGCTTCAGTATTCGTGAATTATTATTATTGGGTAATACAGTATAATTCACATTTGTCTTAAAATGGCAGTTCTAATGCTGTAGATGTGAACAGATGAGTGGCCAGGTTTACTACTCGATGGTCCTCGAGGGACATTTTTTGCTTTTATGGAGTGAGTGCTAGTGAATTGTGGATCGGCGTTCACCATCTGTCCTGTGGAGGAAGACGTTGCCAGCCCCACTCCGGACTCAGAACTGGAAAAGGTTATAGTTTCGTCTCTCCGCTGGTCCCGTCCCCTCTCCTGCGTCTCTGATGGTCCACCCAGCCTTCCTCTCCCACCTCCTCCACTTAAGCATGGTCTTCTGGCCCTGTCGCCACTGGTTCCCTTTAGTTCCTCGGCTCCTCCTCTGTTTGCTCCTCTATGCTGCAGGGATGCGCCTCGGGTCTTCCTGTCTCCAGCTACAACTGTTCCGATCCCCTGGCTCCACCTCCAGTCACCGAACACCGTGGCCTGTTGACCAGTCGGCTCCACCTTGGCTCCTCCCTCCCTCGACTCCACTTGGGACCGTCGTTCTTACGGCTCCACCGGGCTCCATCGTCCCTCTGGCTCTGCCTTGCTCAGTCATCGCTCTGCCTATGCCACGGACTTCCGCCTTCCCTCTGGCGCTTCGAGTGCCACCGGTTTGCACCTCAGTCCTCCGGCACCCTATCTCCACCCTGGCTCCACCGTGGCTCCGCCTTGGCCTCCAGGATCTACAGCATTGCCCGGTCTCTGTCTCCTCAGCTTCGATTTGACCCCTGACCCCCTGACACTCTGACCCCCTGACACTCTGACCCCACCCTGGCCTCCAACCGTGGTTCTGCTGTGGGCCTTTGTCCTGGCAGTACACTGGGTTGTCAGGATTATGTTTAGTTCTGTTAGTTTCATTGTATTTAGGGCCCAAGCCCTGAAAGGGCTCATTGTTTTCCTTAGGATACTTCTTCTTTTTCGTCAAGGTTCCGGGGGATTTTGGTGCCCTTAACATGCTCAAAAACTCTTTAAAGGGCACCTATTATGACATTTAAAATGTTCCTAATGTTGTTTAGGGAGTCCCCAACAACAGTTTTACGTGCATGCAATGTCAAAAAACACTTTTGTTTTCGTATAATATGCATTTATTTTTACCTGATTTGCTCACCGACTCCCAAATGATTCTTTCAACGACTCATCTTTCCAAACCCCTCCTTTGCGCGATGCTAATCTGCGATTGGTCAGATGACCCAGCAGTGTTTACAGAGATAATACTTATTGTTTAACACGGAGTACAATGATGCTTTTATCATTTAAATCGTGTTATAATAATGATTATAGTCCACTGCTTTGTAGTTTGTAGTAAAAAACTAAAAATAAGATAAAGAATTTAATGTTATGTTAGCGAGCATAGCCCAGAGTTCATATTGTAAAAGCACAATCAGTTTTTGTTTGCGTTAGCCCGATGCATAAACATAACGTTTTTACAAAAAAACAAAAATGCAGTTACGTTACTACGAGGTATTACTCTATTCTTTAAGACAACTCCGAAAACAACGACAAACACTTCACATATCTCAATACAATTGTCATTGAAGACCTAGAAGCTAAACGGTGCTTACACAACAAACTAAATAATAATT
>JARPMJ010002872.1:0-52500 GCA_033366665.1 Phoxinus dragarum | reverse complement strand
TTTACAGATTTTGTTTAATTGGTTTATTCCCTCAAGTATGTTCTCTTAGCGGTGAAGACCCTGGGGACTTATTCACTTATTTACACAAGTTGAAATCATATTTACATTTATTATGCTTCAATAACCTGTTCAAATCAACAATACAATTTATAGTTAGCTTGATAAAAGCAATATTATTTTAGATTGAAACTGAGGGTTTGGTCTCCGGCTTCTGTGTTGAACTTCATGTCCATGAGCCGTCTGGTCTTCTACTGATCAGATCGATACTGCCCCGTCCCATTAGCGGCGACAGTGGTGTGTCCTGGCTCTGCCTCGCCGCGTCACGCGACTGCGTCTGGACTGCCGGCGTCTGGAGGCATCGCTCTCTCCTGTCTGCTGTGATTAGATAGATACCACAGATCTGTCATCGCTCTCTGTTTCATCTCCACTCGTTGATCATCTAATCCATCAAACTCAGTTCACATTTAATAGGCAAAAACAGTTAACCCTTTCAAAACAGGAGCTTATTCAAGTGTGCTATTAGTATACTTCTTTTAAACTAATATAAGAATGTATACTTTCAGTCTACTTTTTATATACTTCTCATGAATATAGTTAAAATTGCATTACTTGACTTGTTCTGACAGAAATATATAGAAGTGTATAGTATAGTAAGTATGTATTCTACATAAGTTTATTTGGCCTAAACTTGTACTTTGATTGAGATATACTAAAAAGTATAATTAAGTATTATAAGTATACTTGGCTTGTAGTTGTGTTAACTCTTTTGAACTCTCCCTATTAAATACTTAGTTTTTTGACATCCAATACATTAGATTTGTTTGAAAATAATGATTTATAAAGAAAATAGATATGTTCGTCATTCTGAGTATGCTCATTTTGACACTGTTTGTGTCCATAGGAATTTACTTCAAATCTACTTAAGTACAGTTAAAGGTATATTTCAAGTATAAAAATGAATAAGAAACATAGTAGTATACTCAAAGTACAGAATAATATATAAATAGTAAATTATAAGTATGATGTTATGTTACAGTATAAAACGAGTATAGCCTACGTTAAAGTGTACTTTCATAAACTAAATAATGAGCTACAAGTATTTAACCTGTAAACTATCAGTATATCTATAAGTTCACTTGTTTAGTTAAGTACAAAAGAGAAACATAGATGTGAACTAGTTGTGTACTCAAAGTTACTCACTACTGTTACCCTTAAAGTATACGTGAAAGTATATTTGTATACACCTAAAAGTGAGCCAATATAGTCCCAAGCAGTATTTAAACACTTACAAGTTTACTACTAGTACATTGACATTAGTATACTTACAACATAAAGAATACTTAAAAATATACTTAACCCTAACTTAAGTATACATCATGAAAATAACTTAAAGTATACTTATTTTTGTGAAGGTAAAACCAAAATTATGCTGAAAATGGACAACCTTCCCCAACTAACAAAAAAAAAAAAAGAAACTAAATATTACTACTACTACTGTAGCCACAAAAACATTCAGAAACACATCAACGGTTCATTTATTACAGATTGTAAGATGAAATAAAGAATGTATTTTAAAAATTCTGACAGCAAGAGTGACAAAATTCTTAAGGAAAACATGATCTTTGCGAGTACGAACCTTCACGTGTACGTCACTAAACGCAGAGAAGAGGCGACGGATGAGAGACCGGCAGCGGATGTGTGTTTGTGAATGTGCTGCAGACTGAGGCTCTCTAGCGTAGCGCCGCGCGACACCAGAGTCACGACACATGATTACACTTATTCACATAATCACAGTGGTTACATCGTCTCACAGCCATTCTCTCTGGAGTGGAGACTGATTTATATCATCCACAGTTCTGGGTTAAAGGACACTGATCTGATGTCGGATTTCTGAGAATAGTCCACACACACACACACACACACACACACACACACACACACACACACACACACACACAGAGAGAGAGAGAGAGAGAGAGAGAAATTAAGACAGGTTCTATAGAAACGGTCTATAGAATCAATATCTATAGATGTACCAAATGATTAACTGATTAACCATTAATGTCCTTTGGATTAAATAATAGACACATATTACACTGAACAAGAAGTCTGAGTTTGATGGTAATGGCTTTATGAAATGCAGTTACTGTGAATTAAACGTTTATATAGATGACACAGTTATTTTGTGTAGTGAATAGGACACTCTGTGATTTTGTGTGTTGTACTAATAACTCAGTTGAAAACGTCTCGGGTTACGACTTGTAGCCCTTGTTCCCTGAGAAGGGAACGAGACACTGCGTTGATGATCACACTCCGAGGCTTTGAAGAGTTAGTGAAGAGCGATGCTGCCGTTAGTGAAGAGCGCTGCCGCCGTTAGTGAAGAACGCTGCCGCCGTTAGTGAAGAGCGCCGCCGTTAGTAAAGAGTGCTGCCGTTAGTGAAGAGCGCCGCCGTTAGTGAAGAGCGCTGCCGCCGTTAGTGTAGAGTGCTGCCGTTAGTGAAGAGCGCTGCCGTTAGTGAAGAGCGCTGCCGCCGTTAGTGAAGAGCGCTGCCGTTAGTGAAGAGCGCTGCCGTTAGTGAGAGTGCTGCCGTTAGTAAAGAGCGCCGCCGTTAGTGAAGAGCGCCGCCGTTAGTAAAGAGTGCTGCCGTTAGTGAAGAGCGTTGCCGTTAGTGAAGAGCGCCGCCGTTAGTGAAGAGCGCTGCCCGCCGTTAGTGAAGAGCGCTGCCGCCGTTAGTGAAGAGCGCTGCCGCCGTTAGTGAAGAGCGCTGCCGCCGTTAGTGAAGAGCGCTGCCCGCCGTTAGTGAAGAGCGCTGCTGCCGTTAGTGAAGAGCGTTGCCGTTAGTGAAGAGCGCTGCTGCCGTTAGTGAAGAGCGTTGCTGCCGTTAGTGAAGAGCGCTGCTGCCGTTAGTGAAGAGCGTTGCCGTTAGTGAAGAGCGCCGCCGTTAGTGAAGAGCGCTGCTGCCGTTAGTGAAGAGCGCTGCCGCCGTTAGTGAAGAGCGCTGCCGTTAGTGAAGAGCGCTGCCGTTAGTGAAGAGCGCTGCCGCCGTTAGTGAAGAGCGCTGCCGTTAGTGAAGAGCGTTGCCGTTAGTGAAGAGCGCTGCCGTTAGTGAAGAGCGCTTCTGTTAGTGAAGAGCGCTGCCGTTAGTGAAGAGCGCTGCCGTTAGTGAAGAGCGCTGCCGCCTTTAGTGAAGAGCGCTGCCGTTAGTGAAGAGCGCTTCTGTTAGTGAAGAGCGCCGCCGTTAGTGAAGAGCGCTGGCGTTAGTGAAGAGCGCTGCCGTTAGTGAAGAGCGCTTCTGTTAGTGAAGAGCGCTGCCGTTAGTGAAGAGCGCTGCCGTTAGTGAAGAGCGCTGCCGTTAGTGAAGAGCGCTGCCGTTAGTGAAGAGCGCTGCCGTTAGTGAAGAGCGCTGCCGCCTTTAGTGAAGAGCGCTGCCGTTAGTGAAGAGCGCTTCTGTTAGTGAAGAGCGCCGCCGTTAGTGAAGAGCGCTGGCGTTAGTGAAGAGCGCTGCCGTTAGTGAAGAGCGCTTCTGTTAGTGAAGAGCGCCGCCGTTAGTGAAGAGCGCTGGCGTTAGTGAAGAGCGCTTGCCGTTAGTGAAGAGCGCTTCTGTTAGTGAAGAGCGCCGCCGTTAGTGAAGAGCGCTGGCGTTAGTGAAGAGCGCTGCCGTTAGTGAAGAGCGCTTCTGTTAGTGAAGAGCGCCGCCGTTAGTGAAGAGCGCTGGCGTTAGTGAAGAGCGCTGCCGTTAGTGAAGAGCGCTGCCGTTAGTGAAGAGCGCTGCCCCGCCTTTAGTGAAGAGCGCTGCCGCCGTTAGTGAAGAGCGCTGCCGCCATTAGTGAAGAGCGCTGCCGCCGTTAGTGAAGAGCGCTGCCGCCGTTAGTGAAGAGCGCTGCCGCCGTTAGTGAAGAGCGCTGCCGTTAGTGAAGAGGGCTGCCGTTAGTGAAGAGCGCTGCCGCCGTTAGTGAAGAGCGCTGCCGCCGTTAGTGAAGAGCGCTGCCGCCGTTAGTGAAGAGCGCTGCCGTTAGTGAAGAGCGCTGCCGCCGTTAGTGAAGAGCGCTGCCGCCGTTAGCGAAGAGCGCTGCCGCCGTTAGTGAAGAGCGCTGCCGTTAGTGAAGAGCGCTGCCGCCGTTAGTGAAGAGCGCTTCTGTTAGTGAAGAGCGCTGCCGCCGTTAGTGAAGAGCGCTGCCGTTAGTGAAGAGCGCTTCTGTTAGTGAAGAGCGCTTCTGTTAGTGAAGAGCGCTGCCGCCGTTAGTGAAGAGCGCTTCTGTTATTGAAGAGCGCTTCTGTTAGTGAAGAGCGCTGCCGTTAGTGAAGAGCGCTGCCGCCGTTAGCGAAGAGCGCTGCCGCCGTTAGCGAAGAGCGCTGCCGCCTTTAGTGAAGAGCGCTGCCGCCGTTAGTGAAGAGCGCTGCCGCCGTTAGTGAAGAGCGCTGCCCGCCTTTAGTGAAGAGCGCTGCCGCCGTTAGTGAAGAGCGCTGCCGCCTTTAGTGAAGAGCGCTGCCGCCGTTAGTGAAGAGCGCTGCCGCCGTTAGTGAAGAGCGCTGCCGTTAGTGAAGAGCGCTTCTGTTAGTGAAGAGCGCTGCCGTTAGTGAAGAGCGCTGCCGCCGTTAGTGAAGAGCGCTGCCGCCGTTAGTGAAGAGCGCTGCCGCCGTTAGTGAAGAGCGCTGCCGCCGTTAGTGAAGAGCGCTGCCGCCGTTAGTGAAGAGCGCTGCCGTTAGTGAAGAGCGCTGCCGCGTTAGTGAAGAGCGCTGCCGTTAGTGAAGAGCGCTGGCGTTAGTGAAGAGCGCTGGCGTTAGTGAAGAGCGCTGCCGTTAGTGAAGAGCGCTGCCTTTAGTGAAGAGCGCTGCCGCCTTTAGTGAAGAGCGCTGCCGCCGTTAGTGAAGAGCGCTGCCGCCGTTAGTGAAGAGCGCTGCCGCCGTTAGTGAAGAGCGCTGCCGTTAGTGAAGAGCGCTTCTGTTAGTGAAGAGCGCTGCCACCGTTAGTGAAGAGCGCTGCCGTTAGTGAAGAGCGCTGCCGCCGTTAGTGAAGAGCGCTGCCGTTAGTGAAGAGCGCTGCCGCCGTTAGTGAAGAGCGCTGCCGCCGTTAGCGAAGACCGCTGCCGTTAGTGAAGAGCGCTGCCCGCCGTTAGTGAAGAGCGCTGCCACCGTTAGTGAAGAGCGCTGCCGTTAGTGAAGAGCGCTGCCGCCGTTAGTGAAGAGCGCTGCCACCGTTAGTGAAGAGCGCTGTCGTTAGTGAAGAGCGCTGCCCGCCGTTAGCGAAGAGCGCTGCCGCCGTTAGTGAAGAGCGCTGCTGTTAGTGAAGAGCGCTTCTGTTAGTGAAGAGCGCTGCCGTTAGTGAAGAGCGCTTCTGTTAGTGAAGAGCGCTGCCGTTAGTGAAGAGCGCTGCCGCCGTTAGTGAAGAGCGCTGCCGCCGTTAGTGAAGAGCGCTGCCGTTAGTGAAGAGCGCTGCCGCCGTTCGTGAAGAGCGCTGCCGCCCGTTAGCGAAGAGCGATGCCGCCGTTAGCGAAGAGCGCTGCCGCCGTTAGCGAAGAGCACTGCCGCCGTTAGCGAAGAGCGATGCCGCCGTTAGTGAAGAGCGCTGCCGTTAGTGAAGAGCGCGCCGTTAGTGAAGAGCGCTGCCGCCGTTCGTGAAGAGCGCTGCCGCCGTTAGCGAAGAGCGATGCCGCCGTTAGCGAAGAGCGATGCCGCCGTTAGCGAAGAGCGCTGCCGCCGTTAGCGAAGAGCGATGCCGCCGTTAGTGAAGAGCGCTGCCGTTAGTGAAGAGCGCTGCCGCCGTTCGTGAAGAGCGCTGCCGCCGTTCGCGAAGAGCGCTGCCGCCGTTAGCGAAGAGCGCTGCCGCCGTTAGCGAAGAGCGCTGCCGCCGTTAGCGAAGAGCGATGCCGCCGTTAGCGAAGAGCGCTGCCGCCGTTAGCGAAGAGCGCTGCCGCCGTTAGCGAAGAGCGCTGCCGCCGTTAGCGAAGAGCGCTGCCGCCGTTAGCGAAGAGCGCTGCCGCCGTTAGCGAAGAGCGCTGCCGCCGTTAGCGAAGAGCGCTGCCGTTAGTGAAGAGCGCTGCCGTTAGTGAAGAGCGCTGCTGCCGCTAGCGAAGAGCGCTGCCGCCGTTAGCGAAGAGCGCTGCCGCCGTTAGCGAAGAGCGCTGCCGCCGTTAGCGAAGAGCGCTGCCGTTAGTGAAGAGCGCTGCCGTTAGTGAAGAGCGCTGCTGCCGTTAGTGAAGAGCGCTGCCGTTAGTGAAGAGCGCCGCCGTTAGTGAAGAGCGCTGCTGTTAGTAAAGAGTGCTGGTGTGCTCCACAGGAGGGCGCTGTGGTGGCGCTGCTGAAGATCTGCCGGCAGGACTGCTTCAGCTCTCTGTACGCACACGCGCTCAGGACCCTCGCCTCCATCTGCTGTGTGGAAGACGGCATCAGCCAGCTGGAAGAGGTATCGTTTCCCAGCATGCACAGCACAGGAAACCACCCAGATGTGTTCACAGATTCTGTCAGCTGAAAGCACACTGGATGAGAGTGTAAGCCTATACTAAAATAACTGAAAAATAAATTAAATTAATAACAAATATGTGGACATATTTATATAAAAGAAAAAAAACACGAAAAATACTAAAACTTTAATTAAAATTAAAATGGGAAATCAATAATATTAAAATAACAGCTCAAAAGTTAAGTGTATTTGACTGAAGTTATGAATATAACTGACACTAGTAATGACTGCTAATGTTTCAAAGATGTTTGAGTCGGTTTTATGCCACCAAACACCCCAAAAATAATACTATATGCAGTATATATAATGTTTGAAGTGCATAGGAAGACATTTTTTCTAAGCTGTAATTGTCTTTATCTTTAAAAAGAACGTTATTTTGTGAGCAGGTGGAGGATTGAACTGTATCTGATACGGTGTGTTATTCTCCCTGCTCTCTGTTTGAGTGATAATGTGGTTTTGATTGTCTGTATAGAATTATCTTCTGGTGAGTCGTGTGTTTCTCAGTTTGTGTAACAGCGCCACTGTGTGGTGATGGATTATATAACAGAACTGCATTCGGAAACTGAAGTCTCAGCTCAAAAACTCCAGGAGTTTGATTCAGTTTGATCTCCTCATCGATCAAAATAATAAATGCTCTCATATACTCCATAAATATCTGTACTCAGTACAGTTTATAAGACTGTGCTATTGTATATGTTTTCTTAAACGTATATATATATATATTATACTTTTACTATTATTCTCATACTATTATGACCAGCATCTTGATATCTCGGCAAAGGAGAAGTGCTCACTAACACAGATTTAGGCAGATTTGTGAACAATATTTGAGAGAAATGGGCCTTTTGTGTGCATAGAAAAAGTCTTAGATCTTTGAGTTCAGCTCATGAAAAATGGGGGCAAAAACAAAAGTGTTGCGTTTATAATTTTGTTCAGTGTATATATATACTGCATATACTTGATTTGTTGAAATCTCATATACTGCCTTAAATGCTTTCCTATTCTCTGTTCTGTATTTTAATCACGAATGACTGAATAACCGAAATCAGTGAATGTGATGACTGATAACTATTGGTTTGTTTTCCTCTGGTCTGTCCTGTCGCTGCCATGATGTTTATCAGATTGGTCATCTAGAGCCTGAGAACGTTTACGCTGACAGTTTCTGTTGAGCTGTGTCAGTTGTGGTGTGTGTGTGTGCATCAGGTGAGCTGAGCAGCTGTGGTGTGTGTGTCCATCAGGTGGACGGGATCCTGTGTCTGGCAGAGATCCTGACGGACGGCGAGTGTGCGGAGGCGACGCGAGCGGAGGCGGCGGCGGTCATGGCTCAGATCACCTCTCCTCATCACAGCTCCACACAACACCTCGCCAGCTTCCTGGAGAGCATGCAGGACATCGTCACAGCCCTCATCAGTGAGTCCTACACCATATCACATATATCATCAGCCGCTTTACACCCTATCCAATATATCACATAAAAATATAAAAAACAATCAAATCAGAACTCTTAGCGCTTCCACTCATGTGACGAGAGATGACACATGTTCAAGGTACGATCCTGTTTCCAGTGGCCTAATCCATGCACAGCTTTTTAAAATGTCACAAAGCGTTTTGTGATTGTTTTGTATGAAATATTGAACTGTATAAGTAAGTGTTTTGGCACACCAGGCCATGTGGCGCTACTCATTGTTCTAAAATTGGTTAAACGAAAGCGCCGGCGCATTCACTTGGATTTTTTTTCTGATAACAGCGGAATGAACTTAAAATACTCTGTCGTTTTTGGTAATACAGATAAGAGAACGACATCCTTCAAAACTGTAAAAGGTCTACTTTTATTTATGTATACTCAAAATAACAACAAAACATTGTTTTTGCTTTTGTAAAATAAAGAAAACAAACAGAATGCGCTTTCTGCTGTCTTGGTCTCCCTGAACTGCGCGTCACAAATGAACCGAAACTCTTTCACTGTCAAAAAAATAAAAACGGAAAATGTGGTGGTAATTTTCTGCCAGGAAATTATCCAGTAATTTTACAGAAATTTCCTTTAATCGTAAAACACAACACAATGCAATGCATAATTCAGAATACAGGTAAAACACCTGTAAAAAAAAACAAAAAACAATATGGAATATTTATATATGTATACAGTATACCAGTGGTGGGCCGTCAGGGCCAGCAAGACCTTCTCTGCTGGCCTAAACACTATCAGAATCACTGACTTGCACTTTAATATACAATTTCGACTCCATCACGCCACAGACTGACCGACTCCATCACGCCGCAGACTGACCGACTCCATCACGCCGCAGACTGACCGACTCCATCACGCCGCAGACAGACCGACTCCATCACGCCGCAGACTGACCGACTCCATCACGCCACAGACTGACCGACTCCATCACGCCGCAGACTGACCGACTCCATCACGCCGCAGACTGACCGACTCCATCACGCCGCAGACTGACCGACTCCATCACGCCGCAGACTGACCGACTCCATCACGCCGCAGACTGACCGACTCCATCACGCCACAGACTGACCGACTCCATCACGCCGCAGACTGACCGACTCCATCACGCCGCAGACTGACCGACTCCATCACGCCGCAGACTGACCGACTCCATCACGCCGCAGACTGACCGACTCCATCACGCCACAGACTGACCGACTCCATCACGCCGCAGACTGACCGACTCCATCACGCCGCAGACTGACCGACTCCATCACGCCGCAGACTGACCGACTCCATCACGCCACAGACTGACCGACTCCATCCCGCCACAGACTGACCGACTCCATCACGCCGCAGACAGACCGACTCCATCACGCCGCAGACTGACCGACTCCATCACGCCGCAGACTGACCGACTCCATCCCGCCACAGACTGACCGACTCCATCACGCCGCAGACTGACCGACTCCATCACGCCGCAGACTGACCGACTCCATCACGCCGCAGACTGACCGACTCCATCACGCCGCAGACAGACCGACTCCATCACGCCACAGACTGACCGACTCCATCACGCCACCGACTGACCGACTCCATCACGCCACAGACTGACCGACTCCATCACGCCACAGACTGACCGACTCCATCACGCCACAGACTGACCGACTCCATCCCGCCACAGACTGACCGACTCCATCACGCCGCAGACAGACCGACTCCATCACGCCGCAGACTGACCGACTCCATCACGCCACAGACTGACCGACTCCATCACGCCGCAGACTGACCGACTCCATCACGCCGCAGACTGACCGACTCCATCACGCCGCAGACTGACCGACTCCATCACGCCGCAGACAGACCGACTCCATCACGCCGCAGACTGACCGACTCCATCACGCCACAGACTGACCGACTCCATCACGCCACAGACTGACCGACTCCATCACGCCACAGACTGACCGACTCCATCACGCCGCAGACAGACCGACTCCATCACGCCGCAGACTGACCGACTCATCACGCCACAGACTGACCGACTCCATCCCGGAGTACACCCCTGGGCACCCCTGCTCTAGAGTCAGTAGATGTACTCTGAGAGGATGACACTTTGACCTTTGACCTCTGGTGTTGACCTTTGACCTCTGGTGTTACTCTAGAACAGTCGATCGACAGGAGCAGGATTGGGCACCCCTGCTCTAGAGTCAGTAGTTGTGCTCTGAGAGGATGAAACTTTGACCTTTGACCTCTGGTGTTACTCTAGAGCAGTCGATCGGCAGGAGCAGGATTGGGCACCCCTGCTCTAGAGTCAGATGTGCTCTGAGAGGATGAAACTTTGACCTCTGGTGTTGACCTTTGACCTCTGGTGTTACTCTAGAGCAGTCGATCAGCAGGAGCAGGATTGGGCACCCCTGCTCTAGAGTCAGATGTGCTCCGAGAGGATGAAACTTTGACCTTTGACCTCTGGTGTTACTCTAGAGCAGTCGATCGGCAGGAGCAGGATTGGGCACCCCTGCTCTAGAGTCAGATGTGCTCTGAGAGGATGACACTTTGACCTTTGACCTCTGGTGTTACTCTAGAACAGTCGATCGACAGGAGCAGGATTGGGCACCCCTGCTCTAGAGTCAGTAGTTGTGCTCTGAGAGGATGAAACTTTGACCTTTGACCTCTGGTGTTACTCTAGAGCAGTCGATCGGCAGGAGCAGGATTGGGCACCCCTGCTCTAGAGTCAGATGTGCTCTGAGAGGATGAAACTTTGACCTCTGGTGTTGACCTTTGACCTCTGGTGTTACTCTAGAGCAGTCGATCAGCAGGAGCAGGATTGGGCACCCCTGCTCTAGAGTCAGATGTGCTCTGAGAGGATGACACTTTGACCTCTGGTGTTACTCTAGAACAGTTGATCGACAGGAGCAGGATTGGGCACCCCTGCTCTAGAGTCAGTAGATGTGCTCTGAGAGGATGAAACTTTGACCTTTGACCTCTGGTGTTGACCTTTGACCTCTGGTGTTACTCTAGAGCAGTCGATCGGCAGGAGCAGGATTGGGCACCCCTGCTCTAGAGTCAGTAGATGTGCTCTGAGAGGATGAAACTTTGACCTTTGACCTCTGGTTTTGACCTTTGACCTCTGGTGTTACTCTAGAGCAGTCGACCGGCAGGAGCAGGATTGGGCACCCCTGCTCTAGAGTCAGATGTGCTCTGAGAGGAAACTGTGATATTTGACCCTGGTGTTGACCTTTGACCTGTAGAGTGTGACCTGTAGGTGTTACTCAAGAGTCAATAGTCAAGTCTCCTTCATTTATACAGCGCTTTAACTATATAGATTGTTTCAAAGCAGCTTTACAGTGATAATAGGAAATTACAGTAAAAGAGATTGTTTGGCTTTACAGCAGCTCTAGAATAAAGTTATTGTCCAGCTAAAGTTAGTTTTGATTGATTCACTTCCGTTGCAAAGATCATTAGTTATTAACTTAGGGGCCGCTAACACGACACCGTTTAACTGAAAACAGGAAAATGTTAATGTGTTCTGGCCGCTCATCTGCACGAGAACAGTGTTTGGTGCTCGAGAACACAAACTTTCAAATAGGTTCCAAGGTGCAAGTTCCTCCTGGGTCAGATCTCGTAAGGTGCTGAGAGGTTGCTGAGACTCCATTTTCCAAGATCGTTAACCATCCCAAGAAAGCTTTAACAATAAAATCTGGTTTTGTTTATCTAAAATGTGGTTTCAGTTTCAGAGGCAGCTGCATTAACACGGGGTTAGATACTTGAATTACTTATTTCAGAATTCGTTTTTTATTGTTGAGATGCTTTTTCTGGAACCTGCGCTCTAGAAGAATGGCTTGGTTTTAAATGTCATTGGGATTCACTGATTGAGTTGTGCTAGACGGTAGTTGAGGCTTGTGTTATGTGTGTGCAGGTCTGTGTGCGAGCGCGTCCTGCGGTGAAGTGTTTCTGCTGGCGTCGGCAGCGCTGGCCAACATCACGTTCTTCGACAGCATGGCCTGTGAGATCCTCCTGCAGCTCAACGCCGTTCCCATCCTTCTGCAGGCCTGCAGAGACCGCCAGCGCGTCGACACGCCGTACTCCAAAGACCAGGTGCACACACACACACACACCTGCAGAGACCGCCAGCGCGTCGACACGCCGTACTCCAAAGACCAGGTGCACACACACACACACACCTGCAGAGACCGCCAGCGCGTCGACACGCCGTACTCCAAAGACCAGGTGCACACACACACACACACACACACACCCTGCAGAGACCGCCAGCGCATCAACACGCCGTACTCCAAAGACCAGGTGCACACACACACACACACACCTGCAGAGACCGCCAGCGCATCGACACGCCGTACTCCAAAGACCAGGTGCACACACACACACACACCTGCAGAGACCGCCAGCGCATCGACACGCCGTACTCCAAAGACCAGGTGCACACACACACACACACCTGCAGAGACCGCCAGCGCATCGACACGCCGTACTCCAAAGACCAGGTGCACACACACACACACACCTGCAGAGACCGCCAGCGCATCGACACGCCGTACTCCAAAGACCAGGTGCACACACACACACACACCTGCAGAGACCGCCAGCGCATCGACACGCCGTATTCCAAAGACCAGGTGCACACACACACACACACCTGCAGAGACCGCCAGCGCATCGACACGCCGTACTCCAAAGACCAGGTGCACACACACACACACACCTGCAGAGACCGCCAGCGCATCGACACGCCGTACTCCAAAGACCAGGTGCACACACACACACACACCTGCAGAGACCGCCAGCGCGTCGACACGCCGTACTCCAAAGACCAGGTGCACACACACACACACACCTGCAGAGACCGCCAGCGCATCGACACGCCGTACTCCAAAGACCAGGTGCACACACACACACACACACACACACACCTGCAGAGACCGCCAGCGCGTCGACACGCCGTACTCCAAAGACCAGGTGCACACACACACACACACCTGCAGAGACCGCCAGCGCATCGACACGCCGTACTCCAAAGACCAGGTGCACACACACACACCTGCAGAGACCGCCAGCGCGTCGACACGCCGTACTCCAAAGACCAGGTGCACACACACACACACACACCTGCAGAGACCGCCAGCGCATCGACACGCCGTACTCCAAAGACCAGGTGCACACACACACACACACCTGCAGAGACCGCCAGCGCATCGACACGCCGTACTCCAAAGACCAGGTGCACACACACACACACACCTGCAGAGACCGCCAGCGCATCGACACGCCGTACTCCAAAGACCAGGTGCACACACACACACAAACCTGCAGAGACCGCCAGCGCGTCGACACGCCGTACTCCAAAGACCAGGTGCACACACACACACACACACCTGCAGAGACCGCCAGCGCATCGACACGCCGTACTCCAAAGACCAGGTGCACACACACACACACACACACACCTGCAGAGACCGCCAGCGCGTCGACACGCCGTACTCCAAAGACCAGGTGCACACACACACACACACCTGCAGAGACCGCCAGCGCATCGACATGCCGTACTCCAAAGACCAGGTGCACACACACACACACACACCTGCAGAGACCGCCAGCGCGTCGACACGCCGTACTCCAAAGACCAGGTGCACACACACACACCTGCAGAGACCGCCAGCGCGTCGACACGCCGTACTCCAAAGACCAGGTGCACACACTCACACACACACACACACACACCTGCAGAGACCGCCAGCGCGTCGACACGCCGTACTCCAAAGACCAGGTGCACACACACACACACACCTGCAGAGACCGCCAGCGCATCGACACGCCGTACTCCAAAGACCAGGTGCACACACACACACACACCTGCAGAGACCGCCAGCGCATCGACACGCCGTACTCCAAAGACCAGGTGCACACACACACACACACCTGCAGAGACCGCCAGCGCATCGACACGCTGTACTCCAAAGACCAGGTGCACACACACACACACACCTGCAGAGACCGCCAGCGCATCGACACGCCGTACTCCAAAGACCAGGTGCACACACACACACACACCTGCAGAGACCGCCAGCGCGTCGACACGCCGTACTCCAAAGACCAGGTGCACACACACACACACACACACACACACCTGCAGAGACCGCCAGCGCGTCGACACGCCGTACTCCAAAGACCAGGTGCACACACACACACACACCTGCAGAGACCGCCAGCGCATCGACACGCCGTACTCCAAAGACCAGGTGCACACACACACACACACACACACCTGCAGAGACCGCCAGCGCGTCGACACGCCGTACTCCAAAGACCAGGTGCACACACACACACACACCTGCAGACACCGCCAGCGCATCGACACGCCGTACTCCAAAGACCAGGTGCACACACACACACACACACACACACACCTGCAGAGACCGCCAGCGCGTCGACACGCCGTACTCCAAAGACCAGGTGCACACACACACACACACACACACACACCTGCAGAGACCGCCAGCGCATCGACACGCCGTACTCCAAAGACCAGGTGCACACACACACACACACCTGCAGAGACCGCCAGCGCATCGACACGCCGTACTCCAAAGACCAGGTGCACACACACACACACACCTGCAGAGACCGCCAGCGCATCGACACGCCGTACTCCAAAGACCAGGTGCACACACACACACACACACACACACCTGCAGAGACCGCCAGCGCGTCGACACGCCGTACTCCAAAGACCAGGTGCACACACACACACACACCTGCAGAGACCGCCAGCGCATCGACACGCCGTACTCCAAAGACCAGGTGCACACACACACACACACACACCTGCAGAGACCGCCAGCGCGTCGACACGCCGTACTCCAAAGACCAGGTGCACACACACACACACACCTGCAGAGGCCGCCAGCGCATCGACACGCCCGTACTCCAAAGACCAGGTGCACACACACACACACACACCTGCAGAGACCGCCAGCGCGTCGACACGCCGTACTCCAAAGACCAGGTGTACACACACACACACACCTGCAGAGACCGCCAGCGCGTCGACACGCCGTACTCCAAAGACCAGGTGCACACACTCACACACACACACACACACACCTGCAGAGACCGCCAGCGCGTCGACACGCCGTACTCCAAAGACCAGGTGCACACACACACACACACACACCTGCAGAGACTGCCAGCGCATCGACACGCCGTACTCCAAAGACCAGGTGCACACACACACACACACCTGCAGAGACCGCCAGCGCATCGACACGCCGTACTCCAAAGACCAGGTGCACACACACACACACACCTGCAGAGACCGCCAGCGCATCGACACGCCGTACTCCAAAGACCAGGTGCACACACACACACACACCTGCAGAGACCGCCAGCGCATCGACACGCCGTACTCCAAAGACCAGGTGCACACACACACACACACCTGCAGAGACCGCCAGCGCATCGACACGCCGTACTCCAAAGACCAGGTGCACACACACACACACACCTGCAGAGACCGCCAGCGCATCGACACGCCGTACTCCAAAGACCAGGTGCACACACACACACACACCTGCAGAGACCGCCAGCGCATCGACACGCCGTACTCCAAAGACCAGGTGCACACACACACACACACCCTGCAGAGACCGCCAGCGCATCGACACGCCGTACTCCAAAGACCAGGTGCACACACACACACACCTGCAGAGACCGCCAGCGCATCGACACGCCGTACTCCAAAGACCAGGTGCACACACACACACACACCTGCAGAGACCGCCAGCGCATCGACACGCCGTACTCCAAAGACCAGGTGCACACACACACACACACCTGCAGAGACCGCCAGCGCATCGACACGCCGTACTCCAAAGACCAGGTGCACACACACACCACACACCTGCAGAGACCGCCAGCGCATCGACACGCCGTACTCCAAAGACCAGGTGCACACACACACACACACCTGCAGAGACCGCCAGCGCATCGACACGCCGTACTCCAAAGACCAGGTGCACACACACACACACACCTGCAGAGACCGCCAGCGCATCGACACGCCGTACTCCAAAGACCAGGTGCACACACACACACACACACACACCTGCAGAGACCGCCAGCGCATCGACACGCCGTACTCCAACGACCAGGTGCACACACACACACACACCTGCAGAGACCGCCAGCGCGTCGACACGCCGTACTCCAAAGACCAGGTGCACACACACACACACACCTGCAGAGACCGCCAGCGCGTCGACACGCCGTACTCCAAAGACCAGGTGCACACACACACACACACCTGCAGAGACCGCCAGCGCATCGACACGCCGTACTCCAAAGACCAGGTGCACACACACACACACACCTGCAGAGACCGCCAGCGCATCGACACGCCGTACTCCAAAGACCAGGTGCACACACACACACACACCTGCAGAGACCGCCAGCGCATCGACACGCCGTACTCCAAAGACCAGGTGCACACACACACACACACCTGCAGAGACCGCCAGCGCATCGACACGCCGTACTCCAAAGACCAGGTGCACACACACACACACACACACACCTGCAGAGACCGCCAGCGCGTCGACACGCCGTACTCCAAAGACCAGGTGCACACACACACACACACACACACACCTGCAGAGACCGCCAGCGCGTCGACAACGCCGTACTCCAAAGACCAGGTGCACACACACACACACACACACACACACACACACACCTGCAGAGACCGCCAGCGCATCGACACGCCGTACTCCAAAGACCAGGTGCACACACACACACACACACACACACCTGCAGAGACCGCCAGCGCGTCGACACGCCGTACTCCAAAGACCAGGTGCACACACACACACACACACACACACACACACACCTGCAGAGACCGCCAGCGCATCGACACGCCGTACTCCAAAGACCAGGTGCACACACACACACAAACCTGCAGAGACCGCCAGCGCGTCGACACGCCGTACTCCAAAGACCAGGTGCACACACACACACACACCTGCAGAGACCGCCAGCGCATCGACACGCCGTACTCCAAAGACCAGGTGCACACACACACACACACACACACCTGCAGAGACCGCCAGCGCGTCGACACGCCGTACTCCAAAGACCAGGTGCACACACACACACACACCTGCAGAGACCGCCAGCGCATCGACACGCCGTACTCCAAAGACCAGGTGCACACACACACACACACACACACACACACACACACCTGCAGAGACCGCCAGCGCGTCGACACGCCGTACTCCAAAGACCAGGTGCACACACACACACACACCTGCAGAGACCGCCAGCGCGTCGACACGCCGTACTCCAAAGACCAGGTGCACACACTCACACACACACACACACACACACCTGCAGAGACCGCCAGCGCGTCGACACGCCGTACTCCAAAGACCAGGTGCACACACACACACACACACACCTGCAGAGACCGCCAGCGCATCGACACGCCATACTCCAAAGACCAGGTGCACACACACACACACACACACACACACACACACCTGCAGACACCGCCAGCGCGTCGACACGCCGTACTCCAAAGACCAGGTGCACACACACACACACACACACCTGCAGAGACCGCCAGCGCGTCGACACGCCGTACTCCAAAGACCAGGTGCACACACACACACACACACACACACACACACCTGCAGAGACCGCCAGCGCATCGACACGCCGTACTCCAAAGACCAGGTGCACACACACACACACACACACCTGCAGAGACCGCCAGCGCGTCGACACGCCGTACTCCAAAGACCAGGTGCACACACTCACACACACACACACACACACACACACCTGCATCGACCGCCAGCGATTAGAGTGTAATGTTGCTGTTTGAGCATAAACAAGATCTTTTTGAAGAAACCGTTTTTAAGGACTACAACAAACGGATGATAGGGACTACACAACATTCCTCCCGGGTTTTATAGATTGTCATGACAGAATATGCTAATCAACGACTAGAAGATAGTTAATTCCACATCAGCAACATAAATAATCTCCTAACCATTCAGAAATGTCCTGTTGCATTCTACATGTTTTCACTTCTTCTTGAGTCTGTCCATCATCGTCTCCGGTCTGAACATAAACGGCTAAACGTTTTTGAAATGTTCAGTGCATGTCTGTGTGAGCTAATGCCTGGTTCACACGGGACGATTTTAAAATTGTCAAACGATTTTCCAAACCTGAGACCCCACACACGGCGATAAAAAATCACGGGTCTAACAGTTTTGGTCGTACAGTGTGTGGTGCGCAACCACACGGCAAAATCAACACATCACACACGAACCGATTTGACTCCCGAGCATTCCCAGGTCAGACGGGAAATCTCGCGAAATCCCTCGAGATCAAACGTGACTTCAGAGTAAACAATCATGGCGGACGAAGAGGATGCAGTGGCGATAGTTTGTAGTTTGTTTTTTAATGCGAATTTTTTTTTTATCCTCCCTCTCCGACGTCCACCGGACTGGCCATGCCGCCGGCTGTTTTGATTTTGTTTCCCGGTGCTTCCTCGTCACCCTCGCTTTCTGATTGGCTACACGCCACAGTCCACAGGCTACGCTCGCTTGTCCCCGGGGGACACCACACACGAGGAGAAATCGGGCCAAAAAAATCCAACATGTTGGATATCCCGACGTCCTTCCGAGCAGACGAGAGCAGTCTGAACACACCACACACGGCACGGCAGGAACATCTGATCAGATTATTTTACGATAATCGGAGCATCCTTAAGATTTTCGGAAGGGGTGAATCGGGGCTAAAATCGGCCTAATTATCCTGCCGTGTGAACCAGCCTTAATCGAAGCTGCTGAGGACACAAGCTGATGAAGCTCCACCCCCTGTGCCGGGAGCAGCAGCTCATTTGCTTTTAAAGGGAAAGACACAAAACCAGGCGTTTTTGCTCACCCTCAAAAAGTAACAATTTGAACATGCTATATAAAAATATCTCTGGGGTATTTTGATCTAAAACACACTCTGGGGACATCAAAGACTTATTTTACATCTTGTGAAAAGGGAATTATACCACCCCTTTCAGTGGCGCAAAAAGTGGGTATGCGCTATATGCGGCGCATAGGGGCGCAGCACCAGGGGGGCGCCAAAGCGATGGTAAAAAAAAAAAAAAAAAAAAAAAAAAATTGTATATATTTTTTGGGGTAGCCTGTTTTCTATATGTGAGCTGCTGTTGTGCGTTTCTAAATAATTTCTGCATTTCCTAAATCTTATATAACCCTCTAGGACTAACTGGCTATATATAGGCGCCCTCATAAGATTCCATCATAGAATTGGGGGGGATAATATCGCGAGCGGGCGGGGGCGCCGTGAGCGCTGCGAGCAGGAACGAGTAGAGTTGTCGTCGATAAAGATGGATAAAGTAAAAAAGCTGTCGGGGCTAAAAATAGAAAAAGAAAGAGAGAAAAAGGAGATGGCATGTAAATTGATGTGCCAGCAGCTAAACGAGTGGATGGTGAAAGGCAACAGGTAGGATTTAAAGTGTGACGTCCGGTCCACGCATAGCCTACTGGCCATCGGCGCTGCCGGGGGATTCCCGGTGCTTTTTGGGCCGATACATCTAATATATATATTCTTTTTTTTTGTCTTAATAGCCCATAAAACTCGTACATCGGAGGCGAGGCCCGTTAGTTTTTTTTTATTTGTATTAATTGGCGGCGCTGGGTTAGTGCCGGTGTAATCCATTGGTCAAAAAAAAAAAGTCAGTGTTAGTTTTTTTTCCTGACATTTTTCGTGAAACACGTAGATCAGCGGCCCATTGGTTCTTTTCTTGATTGACACTGGGGTGGCCAAATCACATCTTTAATGTAAAGTATAGAAATTAGTACAAAACTAATTATGAAAGTTTCCTTTATTTTTCAGTGTATTTGTTTTACAATATATGGCTATTACTATCATGGGATTAATATTATAACTAATATTATGTAGTAGGCCTAGTGTAATGTAGACAGACACAACTAAAATAGGTTCGCATTTTTCTTTGTTTAATTTGCACACTGAATATGGGTTGGAGCTTTTAATTTTGAACTCTCAAAGTGCACCAGATTGATGAATTTAACATTAAAAAGCTCAAAATTTTCTTACGGGGGGGGCCCCCGAACCCCCCCTAGAGGGACACAGTTAAATTTTATTAATAAATGCCAATTTTCTAGCCTACTTATTTCATCTGTGAACTCTCACTCGTTCCTTACTGATTATATTGGACACTTTTTTTCTTTGTTTTTTGTTGTTGTTTGTTTGTTTGTTTGGGGGGTGGGGGGCGCCTAATTTGTTGCTGCATACCCCTCTGACACTGGGTAGTTGCGCCCCTGACCCCTTTAAGACAAACCATGTGTAAATTCATGTCGACACCATTGCGGAGTATTTTCTCCTTAAAACTGCAGTGAACCAAAGACAGTCTCAAAAACCCAACCAAAAACACAGTTTGAAATCGCTGCTGTTTCTGACGTCACAAACTACCTTGTAACCAATCAGATCAACGTGTGATCGCCAACGAGGGTTAGGTTGACGGGGCTCATTTGCATATTCATAGAACCATGTATACTAAATGAGGTAAGGTTACATTCAAGATATTTTAAGGCATGAAGAAAAAAATTTCAAGGAAAAAACATTTAAATATGTCATTTTGGTGATAAAAGATGAGTTCTAAGGGATACAAATATTGACTACAGGGGGACTTTAATAGTTTTACTTCAGTATATTTTCCTAATTGGCAAACTACTTAAATGTACGTTATACAACACTGGTAGTCAGGAGTATATTGTACACTCGCACACATGTTTCCCAGTGTAGTAGCAGTACTGTAAACTTAGAATCCAGTAATGATATCATTCAATCCCTGCAGGTTGTGACCATCCTTGCGAATCTGTCGGTTCTGGAGCAATGCACTGCAGATATTCTAGAGGAGAAGGGTATGTAAGCAACACACACACACATGCACAGATGCCGAGTGTTTTCCCGCAGCGTGTGAGAGTCACTGGATTTGTGTTCAGGAGTGGAGCAGCTGCTGGTGCTGCTGAATGAGAAGCCGTCGTCCTCCAGTCCATCAGAGGGCGCCGCATGCGAGCGGGTTCAGCAGAAAGCTGCCGTCACCCTGGCTCGTCTCAGCAGAGACCCGCTGGTGGCTCAGAGCGCCGTTCAGCTGCGGGGTACGAGACAACACCTGTACCTGACCACACCCCTACCTGACCACACCTGTACCTGACCACTAGACAACACCTGTACCTGACCACCAGACAACACCTGTACCTGACCACTAGACAACACCTGTACATGACCACTAACCAACACCTGTACCTGACCACCAGACAACTCTTGTACCTGACCACTAGACAACACCTGTACCTGACCACCAGACAACACCTGTACCTGACCACTAGACAACACCTGTACCTGACCACTAGACAACACCTGTACATGACCACTAACCAACACCTGTACCTGACCACTAGACAAAACCTGTACCTGACCACTAGACAACACCTGTACCTGACCACTAGACAACACCTGTACCTGACCACTAGACAACACCTGTACCTGACCACTAGACAACACCTGTACCTGACCACCAGACAACACCTGTACATGACCACTAACCAACACCTGTACCTGACCACCAGACAACTCTTGTACCTGAACACTAGACAAAACCTGTACCTGACCACTCCTGTACCTGACCACTAGACAACTCCTGTACCTGACCACCAGACAACACCTGTACCTCACCACTAGACAACAACTGTACCTGACCACTAGACAAAACCTGTACCTGACCACTCCTGTACCTGACCACTAGACAACTCCTGTACCTGACCACCAGACAACACCTGTACCTCACCACTAGACAACTCCTGTACCTGACCACTAGACAACACCTGTACCTGACCACTAGACAACAACTGTACCTGACCACCAGACAACTCCTGTACCTGACCACCAGACAACACCTGTACCTGACCACCAGACAACTCCTGTACCTGACCACTAGACAACACCTGTACCTGACCACTAGACAACAACTGTACCTGACCACCAGACAACTCCTGTACCTGACCACCAGACAACACCTGTACCTGACCACCAGACAACTCCTGTACCTGACCACTAGACAACACCTGTACCTGACCACTAGACAACAACTGTACCTGACCACTAGACAACTCCTGTACCTGACCACCAGACAACTCCTGTACCTGACCACCAGACAACACCTGTACCTGACCACCAGACAACTCCTGTACCTGACCACTAGACAACACCTGTACCTGACCACTAGACAACAACTGTACCTGACCACCAGACAACTCCTGTACCTGACCACCAGACAACACCTGTACCTGACCACCAGACAACTCCTGTACCTGACCACTAGACAACACCTGTACCTGACCACTAGACAACAACTGTACCTGACCACTAGACAACTCCTGTACCTGACCACCAGACAACTCCTGTACCTGACCACCAGACAACTCCTGTACCTGACCACCAGACAACACCTGTACCTGACCACCAGACAACACCTGTACCTGACCACCAGACAACTCCTGTACCTGACCACTAGACAACACCTGTAACCTGACCACTAGACAACAACTGTACCTGACCACTAGACAACAACTGTACCTGACCACTAGACAACACCTGTACCTGACCACCAGACAACTCCTGTACCTGACCACTAGACAACACCTGTACCTGACCACTAGACAACAACTGTACCTGACCACTAGACAACTCCTGTACCTGACCACTAGACAACTCCTGTACCTGACCACCAGACAACTCCTGTACCTGACCACTAGACAACAACTGTACCTGACCACTAGACAACACCTGTACCTGACCACCAGACAACTCCTGTACCTGACCACTAGACAACACCTGTACCTGACCACTAGACAACAACTGTACCTGACCACTAGACAACACCTGTACCTGACCACCAGACAACTCCTGTACCTGACCACTAGACAACACCTGTACCTGACCACTAGACAACAACTGTACCTGACCACTAGACAACTCCTGTACCTGACCACCAGACAACTCCTGTACCTGACCACCAGACAACTCCTGTACCTGACCACCAGACAACACCTGTACCTGACCACCAGACAACACCTGTACCTGACCACCAGACAACTCCTGTACCTGACCACTAGACAACACCTGTACCTGACCACTAGACAACAAACTGTACCTGACCACTAGACAACAACTGTACCTGACCACTAGACAACACCTGTACCTGACCACCAGACAACTCCTGTACCTGACCACTAGACAACACCTGTACCTGACCACTAGACAACAACTGTACCTGACCACTAAACAACACCTGTACCTGACCACTAGACAACAACTGTACCTGACCACTAGACAACTCCTGTACCTGACCACCAGACAAACTCCTGTACCTGACCACCAGACAACTCCTGTACCTGACCACCAGACAACTCCTGTACCTGACCACCAGACAACACCTGTACCTGACCACCAGACAACTCCTGTACCTGACCACTAGACAACACCTGTACCTGACCACTAGACAACAACTGTACCTGACCACTAGACAACAACTGTACCTGACCACTAGACAACAACTGTACCTGACCACCAGACAACTCCTGTACCTGACCACCAGACAACACCTGTACCCTGACCACCAGACAACACCTGTACCTGACCACTAGACAACAACTGTACCTGACCACCAGACAACTCCTGTACCTGACCACCAGACAACACCTGTACTGACCACCACCAGACAACTCCTGTACCTGACCACTAGACAACACCTGTACCTGACCACTAGACAACAACTGTACCTGACCACTAGACAACTCCTGTACCTGACCACCAGACAACTCCTGTACCTGACCACCAGACAACACCTGTACCTGACCACTAGACAACAACTGTACCTGACCACTAGACAACTCCTGTACCTGACCACCAGACAACACCTGTACCTCACCACTAGACAACCCTGTACCTGACCACCAGACAACTCCTGTACCTGACCACCAGACAACTCCTGTACCTGACCACCAGACAACTCCTGTACCTGACCACTGGACAACACCTGTACCTTACCAACCAGACAACTCCTGTACCTGACCACCAGACAACCCCTGTACCTGACCCCCAGACAACACCTGTACATGACCACTAACCAACACCTGTACATGACCACTAGGCAACACCTGTACCTGACCACCAGACAACTCTTGTACCTGAACACTAGACAAAACCTGTACCTGACCACTCCTGTACCTGACCACTAGACAACTCCTGTACCTGACCACCAGACAACACCTCTAGCTGACCACTAGACAACACCTGTACCTGACCACCAAACAACAGACAACCAACCAGACAACACCTGTACCTTACCAACCAGACAACACCTGTACCTGACCACTAGACAACACCTGTACCTGACCACTAGACAACACCTGTAACCTGACCACTAGACAACACCTGTATCTGACCACTAGACAACACCTGTACCTGACCACCAGACAACACCTGTACATGACCACTAACCAACACCTGTACCTGACCACTAGGCAACACCTGTACCTGACCACCAGGCAACACCTGTACCTGACCACCAGACAACACCTGTACCTGACCGCCAGACAACACCTGTACCTGACCACTAGACAACACCTGTACCTGACCACTAGACAAAAACCTGTACCTGACCACTCCTGTACCTGACCACTAGACAACTCCTGTACCTGACCACTAGACAACACCTGTACCTCACCACCAGACAACTCCTGTACCTGACCACTAGACAACACCTGTACCTTACCAACCAGACAACCCCTGTACCTGACTACTAGACAACACCTGTACCTGACCACCAGACAACCCCTGTACCTGACCACCAGACAACACTTGTACCTGACCACCAGACAACCCCTGTACCTGACCACTAGACAACACCTGTACCTGACCACCAAACAACAGACAACCAACCAGACAACACCTGTTCCTGACCACCAGACAACACCTGTACCTTACCAACCAGACAACACCTGTACCTGACCACCAGACAACACCTGTACCTGACCACACCTGTACCTGACCAATAGAAAACTCCTGTACCTGACCACCAGACAACACCTGTACCTGACCACAAGACAACACTTGTACCTGACCGCAAGACAACACCTGTACCTGACCACCAGACAACACCTGTACCTGACCACACCTGTACCTGACCAATAGAAAACTCCTGTACCTGACCACCAGACAACACCTGTACCTGACCACAAGACAACACTTGTACCTGACCGCAAGACAACACCTGTACCTGACCACACCTGTACCTGACCAATAGACAACTCCTGTACCTGACCACCAGACAACTCCTGTACCTGACCACCAGACAACACCTGTTCCTGACCACCAGACAACACCTGTACCTTACCAACCAGACAAACACCTGTACCTGACCACCAGACAACACCTGCACCTTACCACCAGACAACACCTGTCAGGGAACTACACTAACCTTTTCCACTGGTGGCACTTGCGCTACTAACTTTTTCAGTTACTGGCGCAAAACATGATTTGGTCGCACAAATTATTTATAGTAAGCCGCTCTGGATAATAATGAAAAATAATGAAACTGTATTGCATACAGGTGTGCTTTTTATTTTACTTTCCATCTTTTAAACCACATGCCGCCTTGTTTTCTTTAACATTGGTTGGGATAGATTTACTGCAATAGAAAATACAGTAGGCCTACACAATAATGTGCTAAATTAATTTCTTTTGGATTTCAACATGCTATGGTTGCCACAGATGGGCAGACTCCTGAACCCTTAAAATAAAATAAATATAATCCATAAAATAATATAGATTTTCAGCAGCTATTGACTATTCAGTATTAAAGATAATACAAAAATGCATGTCTACTTCACAATTAAGTGAAATATAATAAACCACAAATAAGGCTATATTACATTGAACTTAGCCTAATTATCAATTCAGATTCCTCACTTGCTCTGTTTGCTTGACGCCGTAATGCAGTGGGGAGTGCTGCTGCGTCACGGGATATGTACATGTCTATACATTTCGCGTGCTTCATACTGTCATTGTGAAGCTTCAATTTACATGGACACTTATAATCGAATTGACGGCTCAATCGGACTAAAAAAATCTTCATGTAAACGCTTAATCGATCGGATTGAGCTCGATCCGAATGCATTTTCGATCGGATTGAAAGGGGTGGTTTTATTCCTTTTGTAATGCGATCGAGAGAACATGTCAACACTTGATCGGATTGAAAACCGAAACTGAAAGGACTGCGCGTACAATGACGTATGACGCGCGGAACGAGCTGTTCTTCCTGTTGAATAAAGTGTCATATAAATGAGTGTCCCCGTCATTCTAAAATTCTCATGTCACTCAGCGCCTGTGAAGTGAAGCAGGACAACGTCCCACTAATTGTTTGGATTCTCATCCCACAGACGACTGGTTTAGGCCGCGGGGAGGGGCATTTTTACTGCGTGATAGACATAAACAGCACGGCAAAAACGGTTCAATGCTCAATGTCTCCAAATCATGACCAGAGACGGATTAATATTACGTCTGCCGTTTAAAACAAATAAAGAGCCAATAGAGGAGAATGGTTATGCGCGAACAGCGGGAAACGTGTGACATATGAACGCGCACATCAACCGCATTTCTTTATAAGTCGCGGGGCTGAAGCCAACTTTATGTGTTGAAATGAATGCTCAGTGCACGTTATAAAACGTATTCTTAAAATACACATTTCTGTTTTAATAAATGCTCATAGTAAATCATAGCATATTGCCTAAAACATAAGGTAGGAACAAAAATAATCAGTGATACATTTGCGACCCATTAAAAATTAGGGTCGCAATGGCATTTCAAAAGGTCGCATATGCGACCATTTTGGTCGCAGTGTAGTTCCCTGCCTGTACCTGACCACCAGACAACACCTGTACCTGACCACACCTGTACCTGACCAATAGAAAACTCCTGTACCTGACCACCAGACAACACCTGTACCTGACCACAAGACAACACCTGTACCTGACCACACCTGTACCTGACCAATAGACAACTCCTGTACCTGACCACCAGACAACTCCTGTACCTGACCACAGACAACACCTGTACCTGACCAACCAGACAACACCTGTACCTGACCACAAGACAACACCTGTACCTTACCAACCAGACAGACAACACCGGTACCTGACTACTAGACAACTCCTGTACCTTACCAACCAGACAACTCCTGTACCTGACCACCAGACAACTCCTGTACCTGACCACCAGACAACTCCTGTACCTGACCACCAGACAACTCCTGTACCTGACCACCAGACAACACCTGTACCTGACCACCAGACAACACCTGTACCTGACCACCAGACAACACCTGTACCTTACCACTAGACAACACCTGTACCTGACCACCAGACAACACCTGTACCTGACCACCAGACACCACCTGTACCTGACCACCAGACACCACCTGTACCTGACCACCAGACACCACCTGTACCTGACCACCAGACACCACCTGTATCTGACCACCAGACACCACCTGTACCTGACCACCAGATAACACCTGTACCTTACCAACCAGACACCACCTGTACCTTACCAACCAGACACCACCTGTACCTGACCACCAGACAACACCTGTACCTGACCACCAGACACCACCTGTACCTGACCACCAGACAACACCTGTACCTGACCACCAGACAACTCCTGTACCTGACCACCAGACACCACCTGTACCTGACCACCAGACAACACCTGTACCTGACCACCAGACAACTCCTGTACCTGACCACCAGACAACACCTGTACCTGACCACCAGACAACACCTGTACCTGACCACCAGACAACACCTGTACCTTACCACTAGACAACACCTGTACCTGACCACCAGACACCACCTGTACCTGACCACCAGACACCACCTGTACCTGACCACCAGATAACACCTGTACCTTACCAACCAGACACCACCTGTACCTTACCAACCAGACACCACCTGTACCTGACCACCAGATACCACCTGTACCTTACCACCAGATACCACCTGTACCTTACCACCAGATACCACCTGTACCTTACCAACCAGACAACACCTGTACCTGACCACCGGATACCACCTGTACCTTACCAACCAGACAACACCTGTACCTGACCACCAGACACCACCTGTACCTGACCACCAGACACCACCTGTACCTGACCACCAGACACCACCTGTACCTGACCACCAGACACCACCTGTACCTGACCACCAGATAACACCTGTACCTTACCAACCAGACACCACCTGTACCTGACCACCGGATACCACCTGTACCTTACCAACCAGACAACACCTGTACCTGACCACCAGACACCACCTGTACCTGACCACCAGACACCACCTGTACATGACCACCAGACAACACCTGTACCTGACCACCAGACACCACCTGTACCTGACCACTAGACAACACCTGTACCTGACCACTAGACAACACCTGTACCTCACCACCAGACAACACCTGTACCTCACCACCAGACAACACCTGTACCTCACCACCAGACAACACCTGTACCTGACCACCAGACACCACCTGTACCTGACCACTAGACAACACCTGTACCTGACCACTAGACAACACCTGTACCTGACCACTAGACAACACCTGTACCTCACCACCAGACAACACCTGTACCTGACCACCAGACAACACCTGTACCTCACCACCAGACAACTCCTGTACCTGACCACAAGACAACACCTGTACCTTACCAACCAGACACCACCTGTACCTGACCACCAGACAACACCTGTACCTGACCACCAGACAACACCTGTACCTGACCACAAGACAACACCTGTTCCTGACCACCAGACACCACCTGTACCTGACCACCAGACACCACCTGTACCTCACCACCAGACAACACCTGTACCTCACCACCAGACAACTTCTGTACCTGATCACACGACAACACCTGTACCTCACCACCAGACAACTCCTGTTCCTGACCACCAGACAACACCTGTACCTGACCACCAGACATACCTGTACCTGACCACAAGACAACACCTGTTCCTGACCACCACATAACACCTGTTCCTGACCACCAGACAACACCTGTTCCTGACCACCAGACAACACCTGAAACACTTCTGAAATAAAAGTCAGAAAGATGTGATGATTTTTTTGTTTGTAAATATGACTCATCTTATACATCATGTACAGTCTATATAAGTGTATTTAACTTTTCGCAATACATATCGTATTGGCACCCAAGTATCGTGGTTGTATCGAATCAGGAGATAGGTGTATCGTCCCAGCCCTACTGACCACTGTCACTCAATCAATCTCAGTCTGAGACCGAGGACCGAGATTAGACGCGCATCAGATACTGCACACGCCTACCTTAGGGGAAACCTCAGAAAGTTCTCACACAACCACATGTGTAGATCCGATTCTGTGCATGTGAGATAACAGTCAATAGTGCAATCAGTGAACTGATGATTTAAAGCAGCGGTGTGATATGTAAGTGTATTGGTAACACTTTACAATAAGGTTCATTAGTTAACAATATAAGTTAGCATGAACTAATAATGAAATCCACTTATACAGCATTTATTAATCTTTGTTAATGTTAATTTAAACATATACTAATACTTTATTAAAATCTTGTTAACATTAGTTAATGCACTGTGAACTAACATGAACAATGACCAGCTGGATTTTTATTACCTAACATTAAAGATTAATAAATAGTATTTCCCTTGTATTTTCCCTCAGCTGTTCCTCGTCTCATTGAGTTGTGTCGCTCGCCAGCGGAAAGGAACAACAGTGATTCAGTACTGGTGGCCTGTCTGGTAAATAAAGCTGTTGTTGTTTTTAATGCATGTGTAAAATTGTGCTATATGAGCTAATATTTATACTGAGCAGAATGTGTTCTCTTTTGCTATTTAAATATATAGAAGTATACTTCAGTATTCTTGCATTGACTTTCAGGCCATAGAGTTCAGCAGACGATCAAGTCCAACTAAACACAGCTATTCTTAAAGAGATAGTTCACCCAAAAATGAAAATTAGCCCATGATTTATTCACCCTAAAGTCATCCTAGCCCTATATGACATTCTTCTTTCAGACAAATACAGTCAGAGTTATATAAAAAAATGTCCTGGCTCTCCAAACCTTATAATGTCAGTGAATGGCCTTATATTTTTTAAGTCCATCAAAGTCCATCCATCCGTAATAAAAGAGATCGTTTACAGCGGGGCGTATACAGCAGTGAGGAGATCGTTTACAGCGGGGTGTATACAGCAGTGAGGAGATCGTTTACAGCGGGGCGTATACAGCAGTGAGGAGATCGTTTACAGCGGGGCGTATACAGCAGTGAGGAGATCGTTTACAGCGGGGCGTTTACAGCAGTGAGGAGATCGTTTACAGCGGGGCGTATACAGCAGTGAGGAGATCGTTTACAGCGGGGCGTTTACAGCAGTGCGGAGATCGTTTACAGCGGGGCGTTTACAGCAGTGAGGAGATCGTTTACAGCGGGGCGTTTACAGCAGTGCAGAGATCGTTTACAGCGGGGGCGTATACAGCAGTGCGGAGATCGTTTACAGCGGGGCGTATACAGCAGTGAGGAGATCGTTTACAGCGGGGCGTATACAGCAGTGAGGAGATCGTTTACAGCGGGGCGTATACAGCAGTGAGAGATCGTTTACAGCGGGGCGTATACAGCAGTGGAGATCGTTTACAGCGGGGCGTATACAGCAGTGCAGAGATCGTTTACAGCGGGGCGTATACAGCAGTGCAGAGATCGTTTACAGCGGGGCGTATACAGCAGTGCGGAGATCGTTTACAGCGGGGCGTACACAGCAGTGAGGAGATCGTTTACAGCGGGGCGTATACAGCAGTGAGGAGATCGTTTACAGCGGGGCGTTTACAGCAGTGAGGAGATCGTTTACAGCGGGGCGTATACAGGAGTGAGGAGATCGTTTACAGCGGGGCGTATACAGCAGTGCGGAGATCGTTTACAGCGGGGCGTATACAGCAGTGCGGAGATCGTTTACAGCGGGGCGTATACAGCAGTGCGGAGATCGTTTACAGCGGGGCGTATACAGCAGTGCGGAGATCATTTACAGCGGGGCGTATACAGCAGTGCGGAGATCGTTTACAGCGGGGCGTATACAGCAGTGCGGAGATCGTTTACAGCGGGGCGTTTACAGCAGTGAGGAGATCGTTTACAGCGGGGCGTATACAGCAGTGCAGAGATCGTTTACAGCGGGGCGTATACAGCAGTGCAGAGATCGTTTACAGCGGGGCGTATACAGCAGTGCAGAGATCGTTTACAGCGGGGCGTATACAGCAGTGAGGAGATCGTTTACAGCGGGGCGTATACAGCATTGAGGAGATCGTTTACAGCGGGGCGTATACAGCAGTGAGGAGATCGTTTACAGCGGGGCGTATACAGCAGTGAGGAGATCGTTTACAGCGGGGCGTATACAGCAGTGCGGAGATCGTTTACAGCGGGGCGTATACAGCAGTGAGGAGATCGTTTACAGCGGGGCGTATACAGCAGTGAGGAGATCGTTTACAGCGGGGCGTATACAGCAGTGCAGAGAACGTTTACAGCGGGGCGTATACAGCAGTGAGGAGATCGTTTACAGCGGGGCGTATACAGCAGTGAGGAGATCGTTTACAGCGGGGCGTATACAGCAGTGCGGAGATCGTTTACAGCGGGGCGTATACAGCAGTGAGGAGATCGTTTACAGCGGGGCGTATACAGCAGTGCGGAGATCGTTTACAGCGGGGTGTATACAGCAGTGAGGAGATCGTTTACAGCGGGGCGTATACAGCAGTGCGGAGATCGTTTACAGCGGGGTGTATACAGCAGTGCGGAGATCGTTTACAGCGGGGCGTATACAGCAGTAAGGAGATCGTTTACAGCGGGGCGTATACAGCAGTGCGGAGATCGTTTACAGCGGGACGTATACAGCAGTAAGGAGATCGTTTACAGCGGAGCGTATACAGCAGTGCGGAGATCGTTTACAGCGGGGCGTATACAGCAGTGCGGAGATCGTTTACAGCGGGGCGTATACAGCAGTGCAGAGATCGTTTACAGCGGGGTGTATACAGCAGTGAGGAAATCGTTTACAGCGGGGCGTATACAGCAGTGAGGAGATCGTTTACAGCGGGGCGTATACAGCAGTGCGGAGATCGTTTACAGCGGGGCGTATACAGCAGTGCAGAGATCGTTTACAGCGGGGCGTATACAGCAGTGAGGAGATCGTTTACAGCGGGGCGTATACAGCAGTGAGGAGATCGTTTACAGCGGGGCGTATACAGCAGTGAGGAGATCGTTTACAGCGGGGCGTATACAGCAGTGAGGAGATCGTTTACAGCGGGGCGTATACAGCAGTGAGGAGATCGTTTACAGCGGGGCGTATACAGCAGTGCGGAGATCGTTTACAGCGGGGCGTATACAGCAGTGCAGAGATCGTTTACAGCGGGGCGTATACAGCAGTGAGGAGATCGTTTACAGCGGGGTGTATACAGCAGTGAGGAGATCGTTTACAGCGGGGCGTATACAGCAGTGAGGAGATCGTTTACAGCGGGGCGTATACAGCAGTGCAGAGATCGTTTACAGCGGGGCGTATACAGCAGTGCGGAGATCGTTTACAGCGGGGTGTATACAGCAGTGAGGAGATCGTTTACAGCGGGGCGTATACAGCAGTGAGGAGATCGTTTACAGCGGGGCGTATACAGCAGTGCGGAGATCGTTTACAGCGGGGCGTATACAGCAGTGCAGAGATCGTTTACAGCGGGGCGTATACAGCAGTGAGGAGATCGTTTACAGCGGGGCGTATACAGCAGTGAGGAGATCGTTTACAGCGGGGCGTATACAGCAGTGAGGAGATCGTTTACAGCGGGGCGTATACAGCAGTGAGGAGATCGTTTACAGCGGGGCGTATACAGCAGTGAGGAGATCGTTTACAGCGGGGCGTATACAGCAGTGAGGAGATCGTTTACAGCGGGGCGTATACAGCAGTGAGGAGATCGTTTACAGCGGGGCGTATACAGCAGTGAGGAGATCGTTTACAGCGGGGCGTATACAGCAGTGCGGAGATCGTTTACAGCGGGGCGTATACAGCAGTGCGGAGATCGTTTACAGCGGGGCGTATACAGCAGTGAGGAGATCGTTTACAGCGGGGCGTATACAGCAGTGAGGAGATCGTTTACAGCGGGGCGTATACAGCAGTGCAGAGATCGTTTACAGCGGGGCGTATACAGCAGTGAGGAGATCGTTTACAGCGGGGTGTATACAGCAGTGAGGAGATCGTTTACAGCGGGGCGTATACAGCAGTGCGGAGATCGTTTACAGCGGGGCGTATACAGCAGTGCGGAGATCGTTTACAGCGGGGCGTATACAGCAGTGCAGAGATCGTTTACAGCGGGGCGTATACAGCAGTGAGGAGATCGTTTACAGCGGGGCGTATACAGCAGTGCGGAGATCGTTTACAGCGGGGCGTATACAGCAGTGCAGAGATCGTTTACAGCGGGGCGTATACAGCAGTGAGGAGATCGTTTACAGCGGGCGTATACAGCAGTGAGGAGATCGTTTACAGCGGGGCGTATACAGCAGTGAGGAGATCGTTTACAGCGGGGCGTATACAGCAGTGAGGAGATCGTTTACAGCGGGGCGTATACAGCAGTGAGGAGATCGTTTACAGCGGGGCGTATACAGCAGTGAGGAGATCGTTTACAGCGGGGCGTATACAGCAGTGAGGAGATCGTTTACAGCGGGGCGTATACAGCAGTGAGGAGATCGTTTACAGCGGGGCGTATACAGCAGTGAGGAGATCGTTTACAGCGGGGCGTATACAGCAGTGAGGAGATCGTTTACAGCGGGGCGTATACAGCAGTGAGGAGATCGTTTACAGCGGGGCGTATACAGCAGTGAGGAGATCGTTTACAGCGGGGCGTATACAGCAGTAAGGAGATCGTTTACAGCGGGGCGTATACAGCAGTGCAGAGATCGTTTACAGCGGGGCGTATACAGCAGTGAGGAGATCGTTTACAGCGGGGCGTATACAGCAGTGAGGAGATCGTTTACAGCGGGCGTATACAGCAGTGAGGAGATCGTTTACAGCGGGGCGTATACAGCAGTGCGGAGATCGTTTACAGCGGGGCGTATACAGCAGTGCGGAGATCGTTTACAGCGGGGCGTATACAGCAGTGAGGAGATCGTTTACAGCGGGGCGTATACAGCAGTGAGGAGATCGTTTACAGCGGGGCGTATACAGCAGTGAGGAGATCGTTTACAGCGGGGCGTATACAGCAGTGAGGAGATCGTTTACAGCGGGGCGTATACAGCAGTGAGGAGATCGTTTACAGCGGGGCGTATACAGCAGTGAGGAGATCGTTTACAGCGGGGCGTATACAGCAGTGAGGAGATCGTTTACAGCGGGGCGTATACAGCAGTAAGGAGATCGTTTACAGCGGGGCGTATACAGCAGTGCAGAGATCGTTTACAGCGGGGCGTATACAGCAGTGAGGAGATCGTTTACAGCGGGGCGTATACAGCAGTGAGGAGATCGTTTACAGCGGGGCGTATACAGCAGTGAGGAGATCGTTTACAGCGGGGCGTATACAGCAGTGAGGAGATCGTTTACAGCGGGGCGTATACAGCAGTGCAGAGATCGTTTACAGCGGGGCGTATACAGCAGTGAGGAGATCGTTTACAGCGGGGCGTATACAGCAGTGAGGAGATCGTTTTACAGCGGGGCGTACACAGCAGTGAGGAGATCGTTTACAGCGGGGCGTATACAGCAGTGAGGAGATCGTTTACAGCGGGGCGTATACAGCAGTGAGGAGATCGTTTACAGCGGGGCGTATACAGCAGTGAGGAGATCGTTTACAGCGGGGCGTATACAGCAGTGCAGAGATCGTTTACAGCGGGGCGTATACAGCAGTGCGGAGATCGTTTACAGCGGGGCGTATACAGCAGTGCGGAGATCGTTTACAGCGGGGCGTATACAGCAGTGCAGAGATCGTTTACAGCGGGGCGTATACAGCAGTGAGGAGATCGTTTACAGCGGGGCGTATACAGCAGTGAGGAGATCGTTTACAGCGGGGCGTATACAGCAGTGCAGAGATCGTTTACAGCGGGGCGTATACAGCAGTGAGGAGATCGTTTACAGCGGGGCGTACACAGCAGTGAGGAGATCGTTTACAGCGGGGCGTATACAGCAGTGAGGAGATCGTTTACAGCGGGGCGTATACAGCAGTGAGGAGATCGTTTACAGCGGGGCGTATACAGCAGTGCAGAGATCGTTTACAGCGGGGCGTTTACAGCAGTGAGGAGATCGTTTACAGCGGGGCGTATACAGCAGTGAGGAGATCGTTTACAGCGGGGCGTATACAGCAGTGCGGAGATCGTTTACAGCGGGGCGTATACAGCAGTGAGGAGATCGTTTACAGCGGGGCGTATACAGCAGTGAGGAGATCGTTTACAGCGGGGCGTATACAGCAGTGCGGAGATCGTTTACAGCGGGGCGTATACAGCAGTGAGGAGATCGTTTACAGCGGGGCGTATACAGCAGTGAGGAGATCGTTTACAGCGGGGCGTATACAGCAGTGCGGAGATCGTTTACAGCGGGGCGTATACAGCAGTGAGGAGATCGTTTACAGCGGGGCGTATACAGCAGTGAGGAGATCGTTTACAGCGGGGCGTATACAGCAGTGAGGAGATCGTTTACAGCGGGGCGTATACAGCAGTGAGGAGATCGTTTACAGCGGGGCGTATACAGCAGTGCGGAGATCGTTTACAGCGGGGCGTATACAGCAGTGAGGAGATCGTTTACAGCGGGGCGTATACAGCAGTGAGGAGATCGTTTACAGCGGGGCGTATACAGCAGTGAGGAGATCGTTTACAGCGGGGCGTATACAGCAGTGAGGAGATCGTTTACAGCGGGGCGTATACAGCAGTGAGGAGATCGTTTACAGCGGGGCGTATACAGCAGTGAGGAGATCGTTTACAGCGGGGCGTATACAGCAGTGAGGAGATCGTTTACAGCGGGGCGTATACAGCAGTGAGGAGATCGTTTACAGCGGGGCGTATACAGCAGTGAGGAGATCGTTTACAGCGGGGCGTATACAGCAGTGCGGAGATCGTTCACAGCGGGGTGTATACAGCAGTGAGGAGATAGTTTACAGCGGGGCGTATACAGCAGTGCGGAGATCGTTCACAGCGGGGTGTATACAGCAGTGAGGAGATCGTTTACAGCGGGGCGTATACAGCAGTGCGGAGATCGTTTACAGCGGGGCGTATACAGCAGTGAGGAGATCGTTTACAGCGGGGCGTATACAGCAGTGAGGAGATAGTTTACAGCGGGGCGTATACAGCAGTGAGGAGATCGTTTACAGCGGGGCGTATACAGCAGTGAGGAGATCGTTTACAGCGGGGCGTATACAGCAGTGAGGAGATCGTTTACAGCGGGGCGTATACAGCAGTGAGGAGATCGTTTACAGCGGGGCGTATACAGCAGTGCGGAGATCGTTTACAGCGGGGCGTATACAGCAGTGAGGAGATCGTTTACAGCGGGGCGTATACAGCAGTGAGGAGATCGTTTACAGCGGGGCGTATACAGCAGTGAGGAGATCGTTTACAGCGGGGCGTATACAGCAGTGAGGAGATCGTTTACAGCGGGGCGTATACAGCAGTGAGGAGATCGTTTACAGCGGGGCGTATACAGCAGTGAGGAGATCGTTTACAGCGGGGCGTATACAGCAGTGCGGAGATCGTTTACAGCGGGGCGTATACAGCAGTGAGGAGATCGTTTACAGCGGGGCGTATACAGCAGTGAGGAGATCGTTTACAGCGGGGCGTATACAGCAGTGAGGAGATCGTTTACAGCGGGGCGTATACAGCAGTGAGGAGATCGTTTACAGCGGGGCGTATACAGCAGTGAGGAGATCGTTTACAGCGGGGCGTATACAGCAGTGAGGAGATCGTTTACAGCGGGGTGTATACAGCAGTGCGGAGATCGTTTACAGCGGGGCGTATACAGCAGTGCGGAGATCGTTTACAGCGGGGCGTATACAGCAGTGAGGAGATCGTTTACAGCGGGGTGTATACAGCAGTGCGGAGATCGTTTACAGCGGGGCGTATACAGCAGTGAGGAGATCGTTTACAGCGGGGCGTATACAGCAGTGAGGAGATCGTTTACAGCGGGGTGTATACAAGCCCCGCCCCTTTCCAGCTCTATATACCTTCTGTAGCCCCGCCCCTTTTCAGCGCTGCGCCCGTTGACTTTTGACTTACTTACGTATTTTCACAGTGATCTTGCGTATTTATGAATGAACTGCTCGTTTTAAAATCTTCCCGGTCTACTGACATTTGTTAAGACATCTGCTTCAAACATTACAATGATAATGATAACTAATGATAACTTTCATTAACTTTACATTAAGTAAATACCCTTCAAAAGCTAATTAGTCCTGGACAGCGATGCCATAGAAATACACAGAGCGACCGCAAAACAGAAGTTCAAAGACAATATTCTAAAGATGGCAGCGCCCCCGTTTGGTCTATAAAATGCTTCAAGTGCACTTTCTGTTAGTGTAGAGCACAGGTGTCAAACTCAGTTCCTGGTCACAGTTTAGTTCCAACTCTGCTTCAACACACACACACACACATACACATACATACATACACACACACACACACACACCTGCAATTTTCAAATAAGCATGAAGGACTTGATTAGCTGATCAGGTGTGTTTAATCAGGGTGGAAGCTAAACTCTGCAGGGCTTTGGCCCTCCAAGAACTGAGTTTGACACCCCTGGTGTAGAGTGTGTGTTGATGACCCCTGACCCCTGCCAGGCTGCGCTGAGGAGGCTGGTGTCTGAGTGTCCGGACAGCATCGGGGTCTCGGACCATCAGCAGCTGATCAAGCCCAGACTGGTGGACTCGTTCCTGCTGTGCTCCAACATGGAGGAAAGCTTCGTCTGAATCACAACAACCCGTGACTTTCTGACTGACTGATGTAAAAACATTATTACAGGGATTTAGAAAAACTTACAGTATCAACTAATTTTAAACTCATATGTAGCTGCCGTTGTGCTTGAAGAATCAGACAGACATTCAGATGTATCGTGTATATTTCCTGTTCAAATGAATGTCAAATGATGTTTGATACCACAGCCTATAGTGCTGAACATTAGCATGTCCTGAATAAAGCAAAACTCTATTGTGTCTGTGCTCGATGTTACTTTCCCTGTGGACCTGAAGCTATGAGGAGACGGAGAGTTTGGGACAGGCCGAATGACGGTGTAAAGCCACTCTCTGACAGTAGGTGGCGCTAGTGGAGCAGCAGAAATAGAGCCGTTACCCTGGTGATCGCTGTAAACAAAGCAGTGCTGCGCTCAAACTACTTTATAGGCATTACACGGAGGGAAGAGGATGTGTGTGTGTGTGTGTGTGTGTGTGTGTGTGTGTGTGTGTGTGTGTGTGTGTGTGTGTGTGTGTGTGTGTGTGTGTGTGTGTGTGTGTGTGTGTGTGTGTGTGTGTGTGTGTGTGTGTGTGTGTGTGTGTGTGTGTGTGTGTGTGTGGACTCAAACGGACTCTTTTTGAGGAGACAGTGGATTTCCAAATTTGTTGCCCTGATTCTACGTGCTATGCGCGATTACACTGCAGGCTCACTCTCGCTCGTATCCAAGGTAAATTCATGAACACCATCATCCCTTACATGTGTTTTATTTGACTAAATAAATAATCAGCTAAAACACATGCGCAGGTCACTTTACTTCCTGAACAAGTGTGCACCCGAGTCTGTGATGCTTTCACATTCACGCGAACCGCGGCACGGACTCACCCACCTCCTCCAGGTAGTCTCGGGATCGGGACCCCAGTGCGCACCCGGCTCCGCATAGACCGTTCCCAACTAAACTGCCAGTGTGAAAGTCCCCTTACAGCAACACGAACTCGGGTGCGCGCTTGTTCAGGAAGTAAATTGACCTGCGTATGCGTTTTAGCTGATTATTATGCATTTAATAATGGGGGGGTAATAACGCTCACATGGGTTAATGAGCTGATGAGTTGAATCAGGTGTGTTTGATTAGGGAGACAAAGAAAACGTGCAGTGTTGGGGGTGCTTCAGGACAGGTTTGGGAACCACTGGATTAGACTATGCTGAGCTTGTTACTGAGCAAAGTGATATTTTTTTTATAGACTTTTATAAAGCTTATGATTCTCTTGAATCTCAATCTCTGCAAAAGCTTGGCTTTGGTGATTTCTATTGCAAAACTATCCGCACATTATATTTAAATGGTAACTGCTCAATTAACTTAGATTTGGTAGTTCTCCCAGATTGGAAGTGTTCAGGGGTTTGCCAGGGTTGCCCGGTGTCACCTTACCACTCAATATAGCTGATAATCATATTTTCACAAGTGAAAAGTGTTAAGTGTTTTCTAAAGCTTGAATTAAGACATTTTCATTATTTTCATACTATATTATAATATTATCATAATTCAAATTAAGATATTTTTTATAAAATCTGAGAGCTGGCTCACTCCTCTATAGTCTTCTAGGTAATTGAAACTTGCCGGCCCAGAAAGTTAGTAAAGACAATGTTTAAATAGTCCAAGTGATTACAGTGGCTCAACCATAAGTTTATCAAGCGACGAGAATACTTTTTTTGCACAAAAATAACGACTTTATTCAACTCTTGATTTTCTTCTGTGTGGACCTCTGAGTGAGTTCACGTAGTGTAACAGCGCTTCAGGGTTGTACGTCAGCAGGTAGGCTCACTATTGGCCGACGCTAGTCATGTGTGTCTCCATCTGATCTGGATACGGCCCGGATCGGGCTGACTACATAATGTGTTGTGGTCGTGTCTGGGCGCAGGTCCTCCATCTGATCTGGATACGGCCCAGATCCGGCTGACTTCACCATGTGTTGTAGTCGTGTCTAGGCGCAGGTCCTCCATCTGATCTGGATACGGCTCGGATCCGGCCCGGATCCGGCTCGGATCCGGCCCGGATCCGGCTCGGATCCGGCTGACTACATCATGAATTGTGGTCGTGTCTAGGCGCAGGTCCTCCATCTTATTTGGACGCGGGCCGGATCAGGCTGACTACATCATGTGTTGTGGTCGTGTCTAGGCACAGGTCCTCCATCTTATTTGGACACGGCCCGGATCCGGCTGACTACATCATGTGTTGTGGTCGTGTCTAGGCGCAGGTCCTCCATCTGATCTGGATACGGCCCGGATCGGGCTGACTACATCATGTGTTGTGGTCGTGTCTAGGCACAGGTCCTCCATCTGATCTGGATACGGCCCGGATCGGGCTGACTACATCATGCGTTGTGGTCGTGTCTGGGCGCAGGTCCTCCATCTGATCTGGATACGGCCCGGATCCGGCTGACTACATCATGTGTTGTGGTCGTGTCTAGGCGCAGGTCCTCCATCTGATCTGGATACGGCCCGGATCCGGCTGACTACATCATGTATTGTGGTCGTGTCTGGGCGCAAGTCCTCCATCTGATCTGGATACGGCCCGGATCCGGCTGACTACATCATGTATTGTGGTCGTGTCTGGGCGCAAGTCCTCCATCTGATCTGGATACGGCCCGGATCGGGCTGACTACATCATGTGTTGTGGTCGTGTCTAGGCACAGGTCCTCCATCTGATCTGGATAAGGCCCGGATCGGGCTGACTACATCATGTGTTGTGGTCGTGTCTAGGCACAGGTCCTCCATCTTATTTGGACACGGCCCGGATCAGGCTGACTACAACATGTATTGTGGTCGTGTCTAGGCGCAGGTCCTCCATCTGATCTGGATACGGCCCAGATCGGGCTGACTACATCATGTGTTGTGGTTGTGTCTGGGCGCAGGTCCTCCATCTGATCTGGATACAGCCCGGATCGGGCTGACTACATCATGTGTTGTGGTCGTGTCTAGGCGCAGGTCCTCCATCTGATCTGGATACGGCCCGGATCGGGCTAACTACATCATGTGTTGTGGTCGTGTCTAGGCGCAGGTCCTCCATCTGATCTGGATACGGCCCGGATCCGGCTGACTACATCATGTGTTGTGGTCGTGTCTAGGCTCAGGTCCTCCATCTGATCTGGATACGGCCCGGATCGGGCTGACTACATCATGTGTTGTGGTCGTGTCTAGGCACAGGTCCTCCATCTGATCTGGATACGGCCCGGATCCGGCTGACTACATCATGTGTTGTGGTCGTGTCTAGTTACAGGTCCTCCATCTGATCTAGATACGGCCCGCATCGGGCTGACTACATCATGTGTTGTGGTCGTGTCTAGGCGCAGGTCCTCCATCTGATCCGGATACGGCCCGGATCGGGCTGACTACATCATGTGTTGTGGTCGTGTCTAGGCGCAGGTCCCTCCATCTGATCCGGATACGGCCTGGATCGGGCTGACTACATCATGCGTTGTGGTCGTGTCTAGGTGAAGGTCCTCCATCTGATCTGGATACGACCCGGATCGGGCTGACTACATCATGTGTTGTGGTCGTGTCTAGGCGCAGGTCCTCAATCTGATCTGGATACGGCCCGGATCCGGCTGACTTCATCATGTGTTGTGGTCGTGTCTAGGCGCAGGTCCTCCATCTGATCTGGATACGGCCTGGATCGGGCTGACTACATCATGTGTTGTGGTTGTGTCTAGGCGCAGGTCCTCCATCTGATCTGGATACGGCCCGGATCCGGCTGACTTCATCATGCGCTGTGGTCGTGTCTAGGTGAAGGTCCTCCATCTGATCTGGATACGACCCGGATCGGGCTGACTACATCATGTGTTGTGGTCGTGTCTAGGCGCAGGTCCTCCATCTGATCTGGATACGGCCCGGATCCGGCTGACTTCATCATGTGTTGTGGTCGTGTCTAGGCGCAGGTCCTCCATCTGATCTGGATACGGCCCGGATCGGGCTGACTACATCATGTGTTGTGGTTGTGTCTAGGCGCAGGTCCTCCATCTGATCTGGATACGGCCCGGATCCGGCTGACTTCATCATGTGTTGTGGTCGTGTCTAGGCGCAGGTCCTCCATCTGATCTGGATACGGCCGGATCGGGCTGACTACATCATGTGTTGTGGTCGTGTCTGGGCGCAGGTCCTCCATCTGATCTGGATACGGCCCGGATCGGGCTGACTACATCATGTGTTGTGGTCGTGTCTGGGCGCAGGTCCTCCATCTGATCTGGATACGGCCCGGATCGGGCTGACTACATCATGTATTGTGGTCGTGTCTGGGCGCAGGTCCTCCATCTGATCTGGATACGGCCCGGATCGGGCTGACTACATCATGTGTTGTGGTTGTGTCTAGGCGCAGGTCCTCCATCTGATCTGGATACGGCCCGGATCCGGCTGACTTCATCATGTGTTGTGGTCGTGTCTAGGCGCAGGTCCTCCATCTGATCTGGATACGGCCCGGATCGGGCTGACTACATCATGCGTTGTGGTCGTGTCTAGGCGCAGGTCCTCCATCTGATCTGGATACGGCCCGGATCGGGCTGACTACATCATGCGTTGTGGTCGTGTCTGGGCGCAGGTCCTCCATCTGATCTGGATACGGCCCGGATCGGGCTGACTACATCATGTGTTGTGGTCGTGTCTGGGCGCAGGTCCTCCAACTGATCTGGATACGGCCCGGATCGGGCTGACTACATCATGCGTTGTGGTCATGTCTGGGCGCAGGTCCTCCATCTGATCTGGATACGGCCCGGATCGGGCTGACTACATCATGTGTTGTGGTCGTGTCTGGGCGCAGGTCCTCCATCTGATCTGGATACGGCCCGGATCCGGCTGACTACATCATGCGTTGTGGTCGTGTCTGGGCGCAGGTCCCTCCATCTGATCTGGATATGGCCCGGATCAGGCTGACTACATCATGTGTTGTGGTCGTGTCTGGGGCGCAGGTCCCTCCATCTGATCTGGATACGGCCGGATCGGGCTGACTACATCATGTGTTGTGGTCGTGTCTGGGCGCAGGTCCTCAATCTGATCTGGATACGGCCGGATCGGGCTGACTACATCATGTGTTGTGGTCGTGTCTGGGCGCAGGTCCTCCATCTGATCTGGATACGGCCTGGATCAGACTGACTACATCATGTGTTGTGGTCGTGTCTAGGCACAGGTCCTCCATCTGATCTGGATACGGCCCGGATCGGGCTGACTACATCATGTGTTGTGGTCGTGTCTGGGCGCAGGTCCTCCATCTGATCTGGATACGGGCCGGATCCGGCTGACTACATCATGTGTTGTGGTCGTGTCCGGGCGCAGGTCCTCCATCTGATCTGGATACGGCCCGGATCGGGCTGACTACATCATGCGTTGTGGTCGTGTCTAGGCGCAGGTCCTCCATCTGATCTGGATACGGCCCGGATCGGGCTGACTACATCATGCGTTGTGGTCGTGTCTGGGCTCAGGTCCTCCATCTGATCTGGATAACGGCCCGGATCGGGCTGACTACATCATGTGTTGTGGTCGTGTCTGGGCGCAGGTCCTCCATCTGATCTGGATACGGCCCGGATCCGGCTGACTACATCATGCGTTGTGGTCGTGTCTGGGCGCAGGTCCTCCATCTGATCTGGATATGGCCCGGATCGGGCTGACTACATCATGTGTTGTGGTCGTGTCTGGGCGCAGGTCCTCCATCTGATCTGGATACGGCCGGATCGGGCCTGACTACATCATGTGTTGTGGTCGTGTCTGGGCGCAGGTCCTCCATCTGATCTGGAAACGGCCGGATCGGGCTGACTACATCATGTGTTGTGGTCGTGTCTGGGCGCAGGTCCTCCATCTGATCTGGATACGGCCTGGATCAGACTGACTACATCATGTGTTGTGGTCGTGTCTAGGCACAGGTCCTCACATCTGATCTGGATACGGCCCGGATCGGGCTGACTACATCATGTGTTGTGGTTGTGTCTGGGCCGCAGGTCCTCCATCTGATCTGGATACGGGGCCGGATCCGGCTGACTACATCATGTGTTGTGGTCGTGTCTGGGCGCAGATCCCTCCATCTGATCTGGATACGGCCCGGATCCGGCTGACTACATCATGTGTTGTGTTGTCTGGGCGCAGGTCCTCCAACTGATCTGGATACGGCCGGATCGGGCTGACTACATCATGTGTTGTGGTCGTGTCTGGGCGCAGGTCCTCCATCTGATCCGGATACGGCCCGGATCGGGCTGACTACATCATGTGTTGTGGTCGTGTCTAGGCGCAGGTCCTCCATCTGATCCGGATACGGCCCGGATCGGGCTGACTACATCATGTGTTGTGGTCGTGGTCTAGGCGCAGGTCCTCCATCTGATCTGGATACGGCCCGGATCTGGCTGACTTCATCATGTGTTGTGGTCGTGTCTAGGCGCAGGTCCTCCATCTGATCTGGATACAGCCCGGATCGGGCTGACTACATCATGCGTTGTGGTCGTGTCTGGGCGCAGGTCCTCCATCTGATCTGGATACGGCCCGGATCGGGCTGACTACATCATGTGTTTGTGGTCGTGTCTGGGTGCAGGTCCTCCATCTGATTCTGGATACGGCCCGGATCGGGCTGACTACATCATGCGTTGTGGTCGTGTCTGGGCGCAGGTCCTCCAACTGATCTGGATACGGCCCGGATCGGGCTGACTACATCATGCGTTGTGGTCGTGTCTGGGCGCAGTCCCTCCATCTGATCTGGATACGGCCCCGGATCGGGCTGACTACATCATGGCGTTGTGGTCGTGTCTGGGCGCAGGTCCTCCATCTGATCTGGATACGGCCCGGATCGGGCTGACTACATCATGTGTTGTGGTCGTGTCTGGGTGCAGGTCCTCCATCTGATCTGGATACGGCCCGGATCGGGCTGACTACATCATGCGTTGTGGTCGTGTCTGGGCGCAGGTCCTCCAACTGATCTGGATACGGCCCGGATCGGGCTGACCACATCATGCGTTGTGGTCGTGTCTGGGCGCAGGTCCTCCATCTGATCTGGATACGGCCCGGATCGGGCTGACTACATCATGTGTTGTGGTCGTGTCTGGGCGCAGGTCCTCCATCTGATCTGGATACGGCCCGGATCGGGCTGACTACATCATGTGTTGTGGTCGTGTCTGGGCGCAGGTCCTCCATCTGATCTGGATACGCCCTGGATCCGGCTGACTACATCATGCGTTGTGGTCGTGTCTGGGCGCAGGTCCTCCATCTGATCTGGATATGGCCCGGATCAGGCTGACTACATCATGTGTTGTGGTCGTGTCTGGGCGCAGGTCCCTCCATCTGATCTGGATACGGCCGGATCGGGCTGACTACATCATGTGTTGTGGTCGTGTCTGGGCGCAGGTCCTCCATCTGATCTGGATACGGCCGGATCGGGCTGACTACATCATGTGTTGTGGTCGTGTCTGGGCGCAGGTCCCTCCATCTGATCTGGATACGGCCTGGATCAGACTGACTACATCATGTGTTGTGGTCGTGTCTAGGCACAGGTCCTCCATCTGATCTGGATACGGCCCGGATCGGGCTGACTACATCATGTGTTGTGGTCGTGTCTGGGCGCAGGTCCTCCATCTGATCTGGATACGGGCCGGATCCGGCTGACTACATCATGTGTTGTGGTCGTGTCCGGGCGCAGGTCCTCCATCTGATCTGGATACGGCCCGGATCCGGCTGACTACATCATGTGTTGTGGTCGTGTCTGGGCGCAGGTCCTCCATCTGATCTGGATACGGCCTGGATCGGGCTGACTACATCATGTGTTGTGGTCGTGTCTAGGCACAGGTCCTCCATCTGATCTGGATACGGCCCGGATCGGGCTGACTACATCATGTGCTGTGGTCGTGTCTGGGCGCAGGTCCTCCATCTGATCTGGATACGGGGCCGGATCCGGCTGACTACATCATGTGTTGTGGTCGTGTCCTGGGCGCAGGTCCTCCATCTGATCTGGATACGGCCCGGATCCGGCTGACTACATCATGTGTTGTGGACGTGTCTATGCGGAGGTCCTCCATCTGATCTGGATACGGGCCGGATCCGGCTGACTACATCATGTTTTGTGGCCGTGTCTGGGTGCAGGTCCTCCATCTGATCTGGATACGGCCCGGATCCGGCTGACTACATCATGTGTTGTGGACGTGTCTAGGCGGAGGTCCTCCATCTGATCTGGATACGGGCCGGATCCGGCTGACTACATCGTGTGTTGTGGCCGTGTCTGGGCGCAGGTCCTCCATCTGATCTGGATACGGCCCGGATCCGGCTGACTACATCATGTGTTGTGGTCGTGTCTGGGCGCAGGTCCTCCATCTGATCTGGATACGGCCCGGATCCGGCTGACTACATCATGCGTTGTGGTCGTGTCTGGGCGCAGGTCCTCCATCTGATCTGGATATGGCCCGGATCAGGCTGACTACATCATGTGTTGTGGTCGTGTCTGGGCGCAGGTCCCTCCATCTGATCTGGATACGGCCCGGATCCGGCTGACTACATCATGTGTTGTGGCCGTGTCTGGGCGCAGGTCCTCCATCTGATCTGGATACGGCCCGGATCCGGCTGACTACATCATGTGTTGTGGTCGTGTCTGGGCGCAGGTCCTCCATCTGATCTGGATACGGCCCGGATCCGGCTGACTACATCATTGTGTTGTGGTCGTGTCTGGGCGCAGGTCCTCCATCTGATCTGGATACGGCCCGGATCGGGCTGACTACATCATGCGTTGTGGTCGTGTCCTGGGCGCAGGTCCTCCATCTGATCTGGATACGGCCCGGATCGGGCTGACTACATCATGTGTTGTGGTCGTGTCTGGGCGCAGGTCCTCCAACTGATCTGGATACGGCCCGGATCGGGCTGACTACATCATGCGTTGTGGTCGTGTCTGGGCGCAGGTCCTCCATCTGATCTGGATACGGCCCGGATCGGGCTGACTACATCATGTGTTGTGGTCGTGTCTGGGCGCAGGTCCCTCCATCTGATCTGGATACGGCCCGGATCCGGCTGACTACATCATGCGTTGTGGTCGTGTCTGGGCGCAGGTCCTCCATCTGATCTGGATATGGCCCGGATCAGGCTGACTACATCATGTGTTGTGGTCGTGTCTGGGCGCAGGTCCTCCATCTGATCTGGATACGGCCGGATCGGGCTGACTACATCATGTGGTTGTGGTCGTGTCTGGGCGCAGGTCCTCCATCTGATCTGGATACGGCCGGAATCGGGCCTGACTACATCATGTGTTGTGGTCGTGTCCTGGGCGCAGGTCCTCCATCTGATTTGGATACGGCCTGGATCAGACTGACTACATCATGTGTTGTGGTCGTGTCTAGGCACAGGTCCTCCATCTGATCTGGATACGGCCCGGATCGGGCTGACTACATCATGTGTTGTGGTCGTGTCTAGGCACAGGTCCTCCATCTGATCTGGATACGCCCCGGATCGGGCTGACTACATCATGTGTTGTGGTCGTGTCTAGGCACAGGTCCTCCATCTGATCTGGATACGGCCCGGATCGGGCTGACTACATCATGTGCTGTGGTCGTGTCTGGGCGCAGGTCCTCCATCTGATCTGGATACGGGCCGGATCCGGCTGACTACATCATGTGTTGTGGTCGTGTCTGGGCGCAGGTCCTCCATCTGATCTGGATACGGCCCGGATCCGGCTGACTACATCATGTGTTGTGGACGTGTCTAGGCGGAGGTCCTCCATCTGATCTGGATACGGGCCGGATCCGGCTGACTACATCATGTTTTGTGGTCGTGTCTGGGTGCAGGTCCTCCATCTGATCTGGATACGCCCGGATCCGGCTGACTACATCATGTGTTGTGGACGTGTCTAGGCGGAGGTCCTCCATCTGATCTGGATACGGGCCGGATCCGGCTGACTACATCGTGTGTTGTGGCCATGTCCTGGGCGCAGGTCCTCCATCTGATCTGGATACGGCCCGGATCCGGCTGACTACATCATGTGTTGTGGTCGTGTCTGGGCGCAGGTCCTCCATCTGATCTGGATACGGCCCCGGATCGGGCTGTCTACATCATGTGCTGTGGTCGTGTCTGGGCGCAGGTCCTCCATCTGATCTGGATACGGCCCGGATCCGGCTGACTACATCATGTGTTGTGGTCGTGTCTGGGCGCAGGTCCTCCATCTGATCTGGATACGGCCCGGATCCGGCTGACTACATCATGTGCTGTGGTCGTGTCTGGGCGCAGGTCCTCCATCTGATCTGGATACGGGCCGGATCCGGCTGACTACATCATGTGTTGTGGTCGTGTCTGGGCGCAGGTCCTCCATCTGATCTGGATACGGGCCGGATCCGGCTGACTACATCATGTGTTGTGGCCGTGTCTGGACGCAGGTCCCTCCATCTGATCTGGATACGGCCCGGATCCGGCTGACTACATCATGTGTTGTGGTCGTGTCTGGGCGCAGGTCCTCCATCTGATCTGGATACGGCCCGGATCCGGCTGACTACATCATGTGTTGTGGTCGTGTCTGGGCGCAGGTCCTCCATCTGATCTGGATACGGCCCGGATCGGGCTGACTACATCATGCGTTGTGGTCGTGTCTGGGCGCAGGTCCTCCATCTGATCTGGATACGGCCCGGATCGGGCTGACTACATCATGTGTTGTGGTCGTGTCTGGGCGCAGGTCCTCCATCTGATCTGGATACGGCCCGGATCCGGCTGACTACATCATGCGTTGTGGTCGTGTCTGGGCGCAGGTCCTCCATCTGATCTGGATATGGCCCGGATCAGGCCTGACTACATCATGTGTTGTGGTCGTGTCTGGGCGCAGGTCCTCCATCTGATCTGGATACGGCCGGATCGGGCTGACTACATCATGTGTTGTGGTCGTGTCTGGGCGCAGGTCCTCCATCTGATCTGGATACGGCCGGATCGGGCTGACTACATCATGTGTTGTGGTCGTGTCTGGGCGCAGGTCCTCCATCTGATTTGGATACGGCCTGGATCAGACTGACTACATCATGTGTTGTGGTCGTGTCTAGGCACAGGTCCTCCATCTGATCTGGATACGGCCCGGATCGGGCTGACTACAATCATGTGTTGTGGTCGTGTCTAGGCACAGGTCCTCCATCTGATCTGGATACGCCCCGGATCGGGCTGACTACATCATGTGTTGTGGTCGTGTCTAGGCACAGGTCCTCCATCTGATCTGGATACGGCCCGGATCGGGCTGACTACATCATGTGCTGTGGTCGTGTCTGGGCGCAGGTCCTCCATCTGATCTGGATACGGGCCGGATCCGGCTGACTACATCATGTGTTGTGGTCGTGTCTGGGCGCAGGTCCTCCATCTGATCTGGATACGGCCCGGATCCGGCTGACTACATCATGTGTTGTGGACGTGTCTAGGCGGAGGTCCTCCATCTGATCTGGATACGGGCCGGATCCGGCTGACTACATCATGTTTTGTGGTCGTGTCTGGGTGCAGGTCCTCCATCTGATCTGGATACGGCCCGGATCCGGCTGACTACATCATGTGTTGTGGACGTGTCTAGGCGGAGGTCCTCCATCTGATCTGGATACGGGCCGGATCCGGCTGACTACATCGTGTGTTGTGGCCATGTCTGGGGCGCAGGTCCTCCATCTGATCTGGATACGGCCCGGATCCGGCTGACTACATCATGTGTTGTGGTCGTGTCTGGGCGCAGGTCCCTCCATCTGATCTGGATACGGCCCGGATCGGGCTGTCCTACATCATGTGCTGTGGTCGTGTCTGGGCGCAGGTCCTCCATCTGATCTGGATACGGCCCGGATCCGGCTGACTACATCATGTGTTGTGGTCGTGTCTGGGGCAGGTCCTCCATCTGATCTGGATACGGCCCGGATCGGGCTGACTACAATCATGTGCTGTGGTCGTGTCTGGGCGCAGGTCCTCCATCTGATCTGGATACGGGCCGGATCCGGCTGACTACATCATGTGTTGTGGTCGTGTCTGGGCGCAGGTCCTCCATCTGATCTGGATACGGGCCGGATCCGGCTGACTACATCATGTGTTGTGGCCGTGTCTGGGCGCAGGTCCTCCATCTGATCTGGATACGGCCCGGATCCGGCTGACTACATCATGTGTTGTGGTCGTGTCTGGGCGCAGGTCCTCCATCTGATCTGGATACGGCCCGGATCGGGCTGACTACATCATGTGTTGTGGTCGTGTCTGGGCGCAGGTCCTCCATCTGATCTGGATACGGCCCCGGATCCGGCTGACTACATCATGCGTTGTGGTCGTGTCTGGGCGCAGGTCCTCCATCTGATCTGGATATGGCCCGGATCAGGCTGACTACATCATGTGTTGTGGTCGTGTCTGGGCGCAGGTCCTCCATCTGATCTGGATACGGCCGGATCGGGCTGACTACATCATGTGTTGTGGTCGTGTCTGGGCGCAGGTCCTCCATCTGATCTGGATACGGCCGGATCGGGCTGACTACATCATGTGTTGTGGTCGTGTCTGGGCGCAGGTCCTCCATCTGATTTTGGATACGGCCTGGATCAGACTGACTACATCATGTGTTGTGGTCGTGTCTAGGCACAGGTCCTCCATCTGATCTGGATACGGCCCGGATCGGGCTGACTACATCATGTGTTGTGGTCGTGTCTAGGCACAGGTCCTCCATCTGATCTGGATACGCCCCGGATCGGGCTGACTACATCATGTGTTGTGGTTGTGTCTGGGCGCAGGTCCTCCATCTGATCTGGATACGGGCCGGATCCGGCTGACTACATCATGTGTTGTGGTCGTGTCTGGGCGCAGATCCTCCATCTGATCTGGATACGGCCCGGATCCGGCTGACTACATCATGTGTTGTGTTGTCTGGGCGTAGGTCCCTCCAACTGATCTGGATACGGCCGGATCGGGCTGACTACATCATGTGTTGTGGGTCGTGTCTGGGCGCAGGTCCTCCATCTGATCTGGATACGGCCGGATCGGGCTGACTACATCATGTGTTGTGGTCGTGTCTGGGCGCAGGTCCTCCATCTGATCTGGATACGGCCGGATCGGGCTGACTACATCATGTGTTGTGGTCGTGTCTGGGCGCAGGTCCTCCATCTGATCTGGATACGGCCTGGATCAGACTGACTACATCATGTGTTGAGGTCGTGTCCTAGGCACAGGTCCTCCATCTGATCTGGATACGGCCCGGATCGGGCTGACTACATCATGTGTTGTGGTTGTGTCTGGGCGCAGGTCCTCCATCTGATCTGGATACAGCCTCGATCAGACTGACTACATCATGTGTTGTGGTCGTGTCTAGGCACAGGTCCCTCCATCTGATCTGGATACGGCCCGGATCGGGCTGACTACATCATGTGTTGTGGTTGTGTCTGGGCGCAGGTCCTCCATCTGATCTGGATACGGGCCGGATCCGGCTGAACTACATCATGTGTTGTGGTCGTGTCTGGGCGCAGATCCTCCATCTGATCTGGATACGGCCCGGACCCGGCTGACTACATCATGTGTTGTGTTGTCTGGGCGCAGGTCCTCCATCTGATCTGGATACGGCCGGATCGGGCTGACTGCATCATGTGTTGTGGTCGTGTCTGGGCGCAGGTCCTCCATCTGATCCGGATACGGCCCGGATCGGGCTGACTACATCATGTGTTGTGGTCGTGTCTAGGCGCAGGTCCTCCATCTGATCCGGATACGGTCCGGATCGGGCTGACTACATCATGTGTTGTGGTTGTGTCTAGGCGCAGGTCCTCCATCTGATCTGGATACGGCCCGGATCTGGCTGACTTCATCATGTGTTGTGGTCGTGTCTAGGCGCAGGTCCTCCATCTGATCTGGATACGGCCCGGATCGGGCTGACTACATCATGCGTTGTGGTCTTGTCTGGGCACAGGTCCTCCATCTGATCTGGATACGGCCGGATCGGGCTGACTACATCATGTGTTGTGGTCGTGTCTGGGCGCAGGTCCTCCATCTGATCTGGATACGGCCGGATCGGGCTGACTACATCATGTGTTGTGATCGTGTCTGGGCGCAGGTCCTCCATCTGATCTGGATACGGCCCGGATCGGGCTGACTACATCCATGTGTTGTGGTCGTGTCTGGGCACAGGTCCTCCATCTGATCTGGATACGGCCCGGATCGGGCTGACTACATCATGTGTTGTGGTCGTGTCTGGGTGCAGGTCCTCCATCTGATCTGGATACGGCCCGGATCGGGCTGACTACATCATGCGCTGTGGTCGTGTCTAGGTGAAGGTCCTCCATCTGATCTGGATACGACCCGGATCGGGCTGACTACATCATGTGTTGTGGTCGTGTCTAGGCGCAGGTCCTCCATCTGATCTGGATACGGCCCGGATCCGGCTGACTTCATCATGTGTTGTGGTCGTGTCTAGGCGCAGGTCCTCCATCTGATCTGGATACGGCCCGGATCGGGCTGACTACATCATGTGTTTGTGGTTGTGTCTAGGCGCAGGTCCTCCATCTGATCTGGATACGGCCCG